>CM059191.1:40750853-40814943 GCA_030323885.1 Branchipolynoe longqiensis
CTTCATATATATACATATATATACATATACATATATATATATATACATATATATATATATATATATATATATATATATATATATATGCAAGTCCACATCGGTTATCCCTCCAGAGTTACGATATTATCACCGAAAATATATCAAAGACAGTTGTAGCCATTGCCTACCTAAAGCTGGGTTAGCTTTAGTGAAATTACCTCAGACATATCTGGCCAGTAACAGCACTGAAAGCTGGTATTGGCCAGAATACACTGGTTTCTGAAACACCATCAACCATGATGATTGATGAGGCCAGCAATTGGAATTGTGACCTGCGAATTAGGCCGTTGAAGGGGAAGGTCACATTATTTCAGAGTGGTGCAGCTTGCGAAGCGGGTGAACGAGAAGCCACTTTAAATTACAAAAGAAATTAAAATAGAATAGATGAGACCTTGTGCAAAATAGAAGAGACTAGGTGAAATGTAGAAGAGGCTAAGTCCCAAGTAGAAGAGGTTAATTGTAAAGTAGAAATGGCTAAGTGCGAAAGATTGATTGATTGATTGATTGGTGGTTGCTTTACGCCGTGTCGGCAGCATAGGCCATATTCACGGCGAGAAATGTTTGTTTTTGGTTCAAACCATCGCTTTTACATGTAAAAGCAGACAATCAATTATGTGCCAATAGACACTAATTAAATTAGAAAGCTCACAATCATATATCTGTGGTCAAGGGAAACAAATTCCCATAGAAAAAGAAAAGTTTCATTAATAATTAATAGAATCCATTTAGTAAACTATATAAGGTGGTACAGTCCAGCTGCCCTCAAAAAGGCTAAAATGTTTTCCTGTTTTACCTTAGTAAAAAGGTCATGCATACTGCCTGCAGTGTAGAACCGTTGGCGCAGGGCCAAAAACAACGCAACTTAGTAAAATGTGTTTGAGTGTCAGTGGGGACTGACACCCAATACATTCAGGGGGAGGTTCCCCCTTGAGCAGAAAAGCATGTGTAAGCCACGAGTGGCCAACACGGCAGCGACTAAGGACCACTTGGTCCCGCCGACCTCCCGCATGAGTCTGTGGTGGCTTTCCCACAGATGGTTCAATTTCTTTAAGTTTATTGATGTTTTCATCCCACTCAAGTGCGAAAGAGAATGGGCTAAGTGCAATGTAGAAGAGGGGACGTGGAGAATAGAAGATGATACATGCAAAATAGAAGAGGGTAGGGGCAAAGTAGAAGAGGCAACATAAAACAGTAGCTAAGTATAAAGTAGAGGAGGCTGAGTGCGAAACAGAAGAGTCTGAGTGCCAAGTAGAAAATGCTAAATGCAAAATAGAATATGTTAAATGGGAAGTAGAATCGGCTAAGTGTGAAATAGAAGAGGCTAAGTGCAAAGTAGAAGAGGTTAGGCGCACAATAGAAGAGGTTAACTGCAACATAGAAGAGGGTGGGCGCAAAGTAGAAGAGGCTAAATACAGAAGAGAAGAGGCTAAATGCAAAATAGAAGGGGGTATGTGCAAAGTAGAAGAGGCAACATCCAAACTTAAAGGAGCTACGTGCCAAGTAGAAGTCGCTAAGAGTGACATAGAAGAGACTAAGTGCAATGAACAAAAATGCAAAATGCAAAAAATAGAAGATGCCAAACGCAACGTAGAAAAGGCTGAGTGCAAAGTAGAAGAGGTGAAATGCAAAAGACAAGAGGCTAAGTGCAAAGTAGAAGAGGCTAAGTGCAAAATAGAACAGGATGAGTGCAAAGTAGAAGATGATAAATGCAAAGGACAATATGTTAAGGGAAAAGTAGAAGTGGCTACGTGCTAAATAGAAGAGGCTACATGCAAAATAGAAGAGGCTACATGCAAAATAGAAGAGGCTAAATGCTAAATAGAGGAAGGTAGATGCAAAGTTACAGAAGCTAAATACAAGGACACTGTACCCCCCTTAGCCCCAAAGCACACACCTTACTTAAACACCTGCCGAACTATATGCCAACTTGCTCCGGCGGAAATAACCGGAAATGACTTTGTGATCCCCTGCCACTTCAGAGGATATTACTGTTACCCACCTATTCACATCTCACACCTTACCTCCCACACAAGGTGGCACTATCATAGTATCAGTGCCGCCACTCTCACGTACCTGATTACCATAGATTGAATTAAATCTTTACTTCGCGGAAAAGAGGGAACGTATTGATCGGTGCTGGGAAGGAGAGGGTGCGGGAAGAGGTGGGGGAGGGGTTGGGGGTGTTTGGGCGGAGGACGCAACAGGGAGAGCGGCGGGTGATGGCCAGCCGAGTCCGGGGTGACCGGGTGCAGGGCCCCGGTGTAAAGATTTCAAATTCCCCCCATATTCAAGTTCCCTCCCTCGTTTTAACTTTCCCTCCCCCTGGGAATTATAATCCACACCATCTTAAATAAATAAAAATGAACTACGGACTGACATACACACACAGACATACAAAAAGCTCTTATTTTGTGAAATTTCATGAAATATTAGATCTTTTGTGAATTAAAATTTATTTAGTTAAATTTGTTATTTTTCTGGAAATATTAAATTTTCCATGAAATTTTCGATCTGTTTAACTTTTCAATTTGTTGTGCTTTTTTGAATAATTAACAAAATATAGAATTTTTGTGTGAAATTCTTTATTTTCGTGAAATATACATTTTTTTGGTGAATTTTTGGCATGAAATTGTTCGATTAACAAAAAATCTTTTTGGGGAAATTTTGGTGACTAATATTACTATTTTTCATAAATTTCTGATCTTTTTAAAACTTTTATATTTTTGTGGAATTTTCTTTATTTTTAAACAATTCTAAATTCCCAGAGGGGGGAATTTGAAAATAGGGGGAAGAATCTGAAAACTGTTTTTAATTCCCCCCCGGGAATCTGAAAACGTTTTTACTTTCCCTGGAGGGAAGTTAAGAACGTTTTCAGATTCCGGGGGGGGGAAACTTGTTGTTGTTTGTTGTTGTTTTACGTCCTAGCAACATTTCAGGTCATATCAGGACAGGTACCGACTTGTGACAGTGCACACTCATGGCAACTTTATAGTGCTGTCCCACTGGGAAACCAGGCCGCTGGCACCATGACCTGGTATCCCACTCAGTCACATTATCCTGACACTGAGCACACCAGTCCTTGCCCTATCCTAATAATGCCGAGCGCCGAGCTAGGAAGCGACAAGTATCAATTTTAAAGTCATTGGTTTGACTCGACCGGGACTCGAACCCACGACCCCACGATCTTAGGAAGGGCAAGTTGAAATTGTATTCCTGGAGGGGGGAATTTGAAAATAGGGGGAGGAATCTGAAAACTGTTTTTAAGTTCCCCCCCAGGAATCTGAAAACGTTTTTAAGTTCCCCGGAGGGAAGTTGAAAACGTTTTCAGATTCCCGGGGGGGAACTTGAGAAGGGGGGAAGTTGAAATCGTTACACCGGGGTACCGGGCGCACGGCCCCGGGCTACAAGGGCGCAGAGCCCCAGGACATCGGGCGCAGGGCCCCGGACTACTGGACGAAGGGCCCCTGGCTACCGGGCGCAGGGCCTCGGGATACCGGGTGCAGGGCCCTGCGGTACCGGGCGCAGGGCCCCGGGCTGCTCCTCTATCAGCCACGGAGCTGCGCGCCTCGTGCCTTAGCCGTGAATCCGCATAGTAGGCGTTTAATAGTGCATCGCAATACATGAGTGCATACTATTTTATATATTTGGTTTCACTGATGAGCAGGGTTTAAGATAGAGTAAATGACAAAGCCTTTACATCAAAACAAAACTAACTGTTAAAGAAACCTTCAACGACGATTTAGCTTTCCAACCTTGATAAATAGTTCTAATCCTAAATTATTCTATATATCATTTTACTTACCACATCATGTGTGTTTAGAATATATATTAAAAACATGTAAAACTGGGTGTAAATAATTGTATTTGTGGTCTTCTCTGTGGCGGAGTGGTTAGAGTGTCTGACTTTTTTTCTAGGTCAGACTCCTAATCTGAAGATCAGTGGTTCGATTCCCCATGCCCCCACCTCTGCCAATTTGGATTTGCACTGCTGTGTATAACTTACAGTGTAATCAAAGGCCATTTGCTCTCATACCAGGTCTATGTGGTGTGGGAGGTTAAAAATCCCTTGGGTCGGTAAAATTGTAGGCTCAGGCTTTCTATTGACAAACTGTCTAATGGTGAAAACAAGTCTATTCTGACTTATCCATGATAGGCAGTACAAATCTTCAAGAAGATCAGTGCGACAGTAATAAGAAATGACATGTGAATTCAGTTCATTTACGATTTGTTTTACGAAATCGCTTCGGATTTAGCAATACATCAGTCATGAACGCCAAACCCTGCATAATATGAACATATCTTGTCTGAATATATATATAAAGTTTTCTTTGTTGTGCATGGTCATTAAATAAATGCTTATCTGATGTTATTGATTGCCATTTTGAGACGGAGCCTAGTGACATATGGTTCATTTCGCAAAAGTGAACTGTGCATAGGGATTCCTTGAGTGGAAGCGGTGCCTCTTAAAAAAAACGAACAAAGTCTGTTGATATCTGGCAAAGACTGGTTTGTGTCCGTGGCATATCTGTTGATATCCTTTGATATCCATTGATATCTGGCCGGATCTGTTGCAAGTTTTGAGCATGCACACAACTTGTAACGGATTGTGCTGGACTGACGTGTGCTGTTATTATCCATTACCGTCCGTTCCCCGTCCGTTCCCCATCCGTTCCCCGTCCGTTCCCAGTCAGTTCCTCTCTGTTACCATCTGTTCCCATCGATTACCGTCCGTTGGCATCTGTTCCCGCCCGTCACATATCCATACGCACCCTTTGCCGTTCATCATAGTTCGTTTTGTAGAGTGAATTGTCCGTTGATCATTAGATACATTATCAACCGTTACCATTTGTTACCATATGTTACCCGTCCGTTACCATGTGTTACCCGTCCATTACCATGTGTTACCCATCCGTTACCATCCATTACAGAATCACACCAGACTAGAATATTTGTGTCCGGGTCTATCCATTTCCTCAATCCAGCGAGGTGTGACTGAGGTTTTACAAGGAAATAAAATGCCTAATTTCCTGTTCAGTATGGACTTGAGAAACAAACCACAATGGACTCCTTCCTCCAAGTAGCTTGCGAATATGTCAACATCTGATTATTTAAATTGATAGAACTAATGACAAAGGAATAAATACATATATATTTGGGACTAGACCGGATGGCCGAATGAGTTCAGTGTCCGTCTCCTGCTTGGCAGATCGGGGGATCCGAACCCATGGATTCGTGGGGTCGAACCCTTGTCGAGTCAAACGAATGACTTAAAAATTGATACTTGTCGCTTCCTAGCCAGTCGCTTGGCATTATTAGGATAGGGCAAGGACTGGTTGGCTGAGTGTCCGGATAATGTGACTGAATGGGATACCAGGTCATGGTGCTTGTGGCCTGGCCTACCAATGGGGCAGCATTATAAATTCGCCATGAGTACACACTGTTACAAGTCAGTACCCGTCTGGATATGATCTTAAATGTTGCTAGGATGAAAAACAACAAACAAACCACAAACTCTTTATTTGGTGGCATTAAATAAATATTCCTACCGTTATTTCAGGCACGGTGTCACATAACCGTATCAAGATCAGCGACGATTGTCTCCAATAAAGCATGATGGCTTTCTCGTGCCATATCAGTTTTGCAACAGTTGGCGGAAGAGAAACTTTCCAGGCGTAATCATGTTTACTTCAATGTCAATAAATCGGCCGGGGCAGGCACTTTAATCCATGTGATTAACCACAGGATTTATTGGGGGCCAAATTGGATTTAGGGTGATTGGTTTATTGTGCACAATTTTCACTGCACTGCATTAACCGATTGAGGGCGCCACCTGCATTAAGGCAGACTGCTGGCCAGACCCCACACCTGCATTCATATCTTACGCTGGAGTTGGACATACTCAGGCGGTAGAGTGTCCATCTGAAAAAGTGTCGGTCATCCTATCGATCCTGCTCAGTGGACCCATTTGCAGTTTGGGCTATTTTCCTTTCCAACCAGTGGTCCACAATAGCTGTGGTATGTGCTGTCCTGTTTATGGTGCTTTTCGGAAAGAGTAGCGTATGTGGCGGCAGCAGCTTTCCTCCAATGAAAAATGTCAGAATGACCATATGTTTGAAGTCCAATAGCCGATGATAAAAATCAATGTGCTCTCGAGACATTGTTACAGAAAACAAGCTTTACCTTCGCCTTCATGATGCAACATCTGCGCTCAATCATGAGGCTAACCTGGAAGGACAAAGTGATAAATAAGGAAATACTGGAACGGACGGGGCTGCCCTCTATGGAAGATCTTCTGATCAAAAAGAATCTCCGGTGGACTGGACACCTCATGAGGATGTCATCAGACAGGCTACCAAAGCAGATCCTCTACTCTCAACTGTCTTCTGGTTACAGAAAGAGAGGGCACCCTCGTCTCCGGTTCAAGGATACCATCAAGAGAAACCTGAAGCTGAGAGACATTAAGACCGACTCATGGACATCACTCTCACAGCAGAGCGCTAAATGGAGAGCTGCAGTCAAGTAATGAAAGCAGTCTTTGTTGCATCACGACCGACAGCATGATGATGATGACTTTCTTTTTCATATCTCTAAGAGTCAACTATTAAAACAACCCACCAACAAATCCATTATATTTATTTTGATTACTCAACCTTATTGTTTGTGCTAACACAAGTGGGTTTTACTGGAGGTACATATTCAGTTTAATGTTGTAGTTATTGCACCCTGCATGATGCAATTTTAGATTGGTTGGTTGTTGGAGTTTTATGTCCTGGTAACATCTAAGGTCATAGCAGGGCAGGTACTGACTTGTGACAGTGCATACTCATGGCAACTTTATAGTGCTGCCCCACTGGGAAATTTGGCTAGTGGTACCATGACAGGATATCCCACTCAGTCACAGTACTTGCCATATTCTTTAGAGATTTCTTTCTTTATTTTGTGTCCACTGTCATGTGTCCTTTGCAATCTATAAAGTGTACCTCATTGGGATAACAACATGTATAACTGTCTAAATGTTCCCCTTTTTATATGTAGCTGTGTCCATTAATATTCGATATTTTACACAATACATCCTACAAGGTGACTGAGTAGGTTATCACTTTTGTAGAGTCGATACACGGATATCTGGCTGTGCACGTAGGCTATGGTGAAAAACAATACAGACAAAGATAAAGTAAGACAGTGAAGTGAAAGAGAGAGAGTCCAGCCCTCTGGTTTATTCATATTTGGTTACATGGGTTCTTCGGAGGATATCATACCACCTCTTTCTATCAATAGGAATCAAGCATTCCTGGTCTCACCAATAGGAATCCAGGACTCCTGAACCAATAGGAATCCAGGATTCCTGATCTATATGGATACCAGTGGTCTGCCCACCAGCAGTAGCTGTTTGGCCCCATGGCCACCACCAACCTTGACCTTTTCAGTGTGGTGACCCCTAACCCAGCAGAAGGGCTAGGCCCTGAGTGCAATCGCCCTCAGACTTCCAAGCACCACTATGTCAATTTACATCCCACTCAGGCACAAACCAACCCATATATATATATATAATATATATATATAGATATATATATATATATATAAATATATACATATACAAACGCACCTGGTCAAGCAGACTGAATAGTAATAGAACAATTGCATTCACCCCTGCCGAATTTCGGGATATTTTACAAGTTGATGCTGCCATATTTTACAAGTTGATGCAATATTCTAAAGTCGCCATGAGCGCCAACTGTAGCAAGCTGCTACCCACCCTGAAATGTGCCTAGATCTCGCTAGAACATGAAACCCTCCCAAAACTAATAAATCCATTTATACCAAAGAAGGATGGGTTGATGGTAGAACCCATGTGTTCCAAATAGAAGTGATGCGACATGTAGAGATCGGTTAATGGGTGCGTGGAGGGGGGAGGGTGAAGGGGAGGGGGGAGGGAGGGTGAGGGTGAGGGTGAGGGTGAGGGTGAGGGTGATGGCGAGAGCGATCACCAATGGGAACAGCTCGTACAGTCTGCTCAGATCATTGTTGATGGTGTACACAATACACACTGCGCACAACCACAACCTGCTACTTGCCTATTGATCAGCCCATCAGACCATCGTCACCACCGCAACCACCACCGCCCAGCCTGGCATGCTGAGGACCTTCGATACCCCGGTTGCGCATGCGCGCAGTCGCTATTATGATCGGCTTGCGTAGATGCACGATTAATTAGGTCCCGTGGCGAGAGCTTACGATTGAGCTTCCGTCGGATCGAACTATCCACGTAAACCACAACGCAGTTTCAAGCGAAGCTCTTTGTCACCTCTCTCCACACAACCCTTTTCTATTCAGAAACTCCATTCAATGGATGAGCAATTATACCCTGTCTTTATTTAGAAGAGCCACACTAAGTCCATTCCCGGAGCTTTTAAAGGAATACACTACAAGCATGGCTGCAATGTTATTGGTAGTTGTTGTGCTACGTCCTAGCAACATATAAGGTCAAATCAGGGCTGCCTGGTTTCCCAGTGGGACAGCACTATAAAGTCGCCATGAGTGCGCACTGTCGCAAGTCGGTACCCGTCCTGATATGACCTTAGATGTTGCTAGGATCTAAAACAACAACAAACAAACTAAATTTAAAGTCATGATGAGTTTTACACAGTCGCAAATCGGTACCCATCCTGATATGACCAAAAACATAAATGTTGCCATACGACATAACACGGTAACAACAATGACCTTAGATGTGGCTAGGACGTAAAACAACAACAAACACGCAGGACAGGCACTGACTTGCGATAGTACGCAATCATGGTGACTTTATATTGCTGCACCACTGGGAAATCAGGCCGCTGACATCAAGACCGATATCCCACTCAGTCACATTATCCAAACACGGAAGTAACAAGTCCTTGGCCTATCTTATTAGTGCCGAACACCAGGTATATGAGGCCACAAGTATCAATTTTATAAGTCATTGGCTTTACAAGTCCGGAAAACGAACTCCCGACCTTCCGCACGCGAGGCTCCGGCTCTATCGATTCGGCCACCACGCCCGGTGTCTGTATACATTGTGAGGAGCCATACCTTTGCAGGGAATTCAAGCACCACAAGCATGGGTCCAATGAGCATTCAAATATATGCGAAGCATGGTTTGCATAGTAACTCAAAGCGATGTCAACAAGAAACTAGAAGGGGAATGCTCCATTTTATTGTATTTACAAATTAAACCAGGATTGAATTTGTTTTTATGTTTTAGTTTGTTGGGTTTTTTTTTTGTGTGTGTGTGGGTTTTTTTTGGGGGGGGAGTGGGGGGGGGGGGAGGGGCAGCGGTTCGTGAATGTGCAATGGGGAAATATAGTATTTCCGCTGTGGATGCTGCAATGCGGATACTGGGATTGCCACACAGTTCTGAGTCCATTCCACCGCTCCTGCTGCTCCTGCCGCGAGAGGGCGCACCGACGGCGGACGCGCCGGAAACCAGCAATTATAATCGGCCACAAAGGAAAACGCTGGAATTACCGGGTGAGGCGGGCCCGACAATAGCAGCACTAACAGGTGTTCGCATTCTACTCGGGGAGTCGTCGATGCTATATGACAAGGCGGTTAGGTTGTGGCGTACTAACTACGTGACACGCAGGATCTGCTAATTATATCCCTGTTTCCAGAAACAACCGCAGTAATATTGCAAAGACAAGTTGACAGAATTAGCTGACCATCCGCCTCCTCCGTCGAAGATCGTGAAATTCGAACCCCGTGGTTTCGACCACTGGCCGAGTGTGTTATGTATCGGTGTGTTAAATATCGACCATTATCACGACCTACATAAGCATTAATAGGTTTTGTTTGTTGTTGTTTTACGTCCTGGCAACGTCTAAGGTCATATCAGGACGGGTACCGACTTCTGACAGTGCACACTCATGGCGACTTTATAGTGCTGCCCCACTGGGAAACCAGGCCGCCAAGACCATGACCCACTCAGTCAAATTATCCTGACACTGAGCCAACCAGTCCTTGCCCTATCCTAATAATGCCGAGCGCCAGGCTAGGAAGCGTCAAGTATCAATTGTTAAGTCATTGGTTTGACTCGACCAGGATTCTAACCCACAAACTCATGGGTTCGGATCTCCCGATCTCCCAAAACAGGAGACGGACGCTCTACTCATTCGACCACCCCATCTGGTCTGCATTAATAGGAGAGAGGAATGAGGAGATCGGAATTAATAGGAGAGAGGACTGAGGAGTTCAGTATTAATAGGAGAGAACAATGAGGAGTTTGGCATTAATATGAGAAAATAATCAGGGGTTCAGCCTTAATAGGAGAGAGCAATGAGGAGTTTGGCATTAATATGAGAGAGCAATGAGGAGTTCGGTATTAATAGGAGAGAGCAGTGAGGAGTTTGGCATTAATATGAGAGAGCAATGAGGAGATCAGCATTAATATGAGAGAGCAATGAGGAGTTTGGTATTAATAGGAGAGAGCAAGGAGGATGTTGGCATTAATATGAGAGAGCAATGAGGAGTTCGGAATTAATATGAGAGAGCAATGAGGAGTCTGGCATTACTATGAGAGAGCAATGAGGAGTTTGGTATTAATATGAGAGATCAATGAGGAGTTCGGAATTATTATGAGAGAGCAATGAGGAGTTTTATCATTAATATGAGAGAGCAATGAGGAGTTTGGCATTCATAGGAGAGAGCAATGAGGAGTTCGGAATCAATAGCAGAGAGCAATGAGGAGTTCGGCATTAATACGAGAGCAGTGAGGAGTTTGGCAATAATAGGAGAGAGTAATGGTGAGTTTGGCAGTAATAGGAGAGAGCAATGACGAGTTTGGCATTAATATGAGAGAGCAGTGAGGAGTTTGGCATTAATATGAGAAAGCAATGAGGAGTTCGGAATTAATAGGATAGAGCAATGAGGAGTTCAGCATTAATAGGAGAGAGCAGTGAGGAGTTTGGCATTAATACGAGAGAGCAATTAAGAGTTTGGCATTAATAGGAGAGAGCAATGATCAGTGTATTTAGGAAAACCAATTGACCGCAATTGAAACTGTCCCTGCTTAATCAACTAATTGACCAAAATACATGTGGTGTGTTACGTAGTATGCCAGTATAACGGCGAATATTGACAGAATATTCTACGTTCTGCCTCCTCAACCTCATTATCATGACCAATGGCGCCACCTGGTGCTCCTCGTCACCAAAGGGCAACCGACAGCGGGGGATCTATTTATATTACTGGCAATAGCTGTTGAACTGTTAGTAAAGCACCCCACTGTCACACCCTGGGTGGTGGGAGAAAACAGAACAGAATCGGCTGGTTCAGTCGGGCTGTCAGACAAAAGCAGCAGGAGGAGGGAGGGGTGGGGGTCTGGGCGGCAAGGCTAGTCATCTTAAGCAAACAGCGCTGTGGCTGAGAAGGAATGAGGACGCTGTGTGAAGCCAAGTGAGAAAGTCGGCGCGCGCCGCTCATTGTGATGTGGTGTAGGAGCAGCTCAGTGAGCAGCTCATTGGTTAGGCACCTCTCCGGTGTCCTTCTCCCAGCCCTTTCCTCCGTCACTCTATCCCTGTATCATTCCCAACCTCTGGCCCTTCCCGCATAAATATATCCCTGTATCAGTCCCAACACTCGGCCCTTCACCCGTCACTATAGCCCTGTATCACTCTATTCCGACCCTTCCTCCGTCACTATATCCCTGTATCACTCCCTCCCGGCCCTTCCCCCTTCACTATATCCCTGTATCACTCCGCCATCCACCAGTCACTCCTTCCCCCATCACTCTCTCCCTGTATCACTCCGCGCACCCCTTCCCTCATCACTTTATCACTGTATCACTTCACTGCACCCGTTGCCCCATCACTCTATCAGTCCCAACACCCGGCCCTTCCTCCATCACTCTATCTCTGTATCAGTCCCATATTACGGTCCTTCCCCCGTAACGCTATCCCTGTATCACTCCCTGCCACCCGTTCCCCCGTAACTCTATCCCTGTAGCACTGCCTGCCACCCCTTACCCCGTAACTATATCCCTGTATCACTCCCTGCCACCCCTTCCCCCGTAACTCTATCCCTGTATCACTCCCTGCCACCCCTTCCCCCGTAACTATATCCCTGTATCACTCCCTGCCACCCCTTCCCCTGTAACTCTATCCCTGTATCACTCCATGCCACCCCTTCCCCGTAACGATATCCCTGTATCACTCCCTGCCACCCCTTCCCCCGTAACTCTATCCCTGTATCACTCCCTCCCGGCCCTTCCCCCGTAATGATATCCCTGTATCTCTCCCTCCCGGCCCTTCCCTCGTCACTCTTTCCCTGTATCACTTCACCGCAAGCCTTCCCCCTTCACTCTATCCCGGTATCACTCTGCCCTCCACCAGTCACTCCTTACCGCATAACTGTATCCCTGTATTACTCCCTCCTGCCCCTTCCTCCATCATTCTAGCCCTGCATCACCCAATCCCGGCCCTTCCCCCATAACTCTATCCCTGTATCACTCCCTGCCGGCCCTTTCCCCATAATTATATCCCTGTATCTCTCCTTCCCGGCCCTTCCCTCGTCGCTCTATCCCTGTATCACTTCACCGCAAGCCTTCCCCCTTCACTCTATCCCGGTATCACTCTGCTCTCCACCAGTCACTCCTTACCGCATAACTCTATCCCTGTCTCAATCCCAAAACCCGATCCTTCCCCCATCACTCTATCCCTGTATCACTCCGCCATCCACCAGACACTCCTTCCCCCGTAACTCTATCCCTGTATCACTCCCAAATCCCGCCTCTTCCCCTGTCACTCTATCCGTGCATCACTCTGTGCACCCCTTCCCTCGTCACTCTATCCCTGTATCACTCCACCATCCATCAATCCTCCTTCCCCTGTCACTCGATCCCTGTATCCATACGTCTGCCTCTTCCCCCATCACTATATCCCTGTATCACTCCGCAATCCACCAGTCCTCCTTCCCCCGTAACTCTATCCCTGTATCACTCCGTCCGCCCGTTCCCCCTTCACTCTATTCCTGTATCACTCCGCAATCCACCAGTCCTCCTTCCCCCGTAACTCTATCCCTGTATCACTCCGTCCGCCCCTTCCCCCTTCACTCTATTCCTGTATCACTCCGCAATCCACCAGTCCTCCTTCCCCCGTAACTCTATCCCTGTATCACTCCGTCCGCCCGTTCCCCCTTCCCTCGTGCTGCCTCCTTTGCCTCTTCACTTTCCCCCTTCCACTCCCCTCTTCTTTTCCTTCGTCCAATTCCATTGCCCCGTTTCCACTTTCTGCTTCCCCTCTCCTGTGTTTGTTGGTTTACGTCCTAGCAACATCTAAGGACACGCCTCCCCCTTCTTCCAGGTACACTGTCCCCTTTCCGCGCTACCTGTCCCACCTGTCTTGTCTCTGCTCCCTGCTTTGTCACTGGACGCGTTCTCTGTCCCTACTCCCTCTCCTTTTCCCTGCTCTCACTTCCTGTCTTCTTCCCTGCCATCGGATATCTCTAATGTGTTCTGTCTTCGCCTGTTGTCCTCATTCCTCTCCTCCTCTGTCCTGGTCTCTCTGCAATATCCTTTTCCCACTGCTCCCCCGCCCCTGTTTTCTGTACCGCCTGCCCTGTCCTCTCTCCTCTCTTCTATCCACCCTGTGTTCTGTTCGCATTGCCCCGTTCTCTGTTGTCTTCCGTTTCCACCATGTGTTCTGTTCTCGCTGCCCCGTTCTCTTTTCTCATCCCTTTCCATACATGTGTTCTGTTCTCTCTGCCCTGTTCTCTTTCCTTACTAGACCAGACGGGATGGCCGAATGAGTTAGAGCGCCCATCTCCCTTCTTGGTAAACCATGGGATCGTGGGTTCGAACCCTGGTCGAGTCAAACCGATGACTTACAAATTGATACTTGTCACTGCCTAGCCAAGCGCTCGGCATTATTAGGATATTCCCAGGACTGGTTGGCTCAGTGTCAGGATAATGTGACAGAGAGATATCATGTCATGGTGCTGGCGGCCTGGTCTCTCAGTGGGGCAGCACTATAAAGTTGCCATGAGTGAGCCCTGTCACAAGTCGGTACCCGTCCTGATATGACCTCCAATGTTGATAGGACGCAAAACAACGAACTTACTCCACTCCCACCTGTCTGATGTTCTCTCTGCCCAGGGCCCATATGTATGAGCCCGGGTTAGCGGTCGTAACCCGGCGTTGTGCGGATTTCCCGGGTTAGCGGCGAAAAATGCGTATGTATGTGTCGGAGTTAAACTAACTCGGGGAGTTTAAAGTCGCTTGCACTAACCCCATGCGAAAGGAGGGTTAAAGGTGGGGTTAGGCACCGATTATGGCCAAATCTATTCAATGCGATCATATTTAACAGAATTACATACGCAATAAGTGAAATTTGATCAATTTAACCCTAAATTCGAACCCTCCTTAAGGCTACCGCCACATCGGCGGCGATATTAATAGTTATATTTTCGAATCGACGAACATAAAGTAAACAAACCGTCGCCACCGCCAGTATGGAAAGCGACGTCGATGCGGCGGCAGCGATTTGTTTACTTTACGTTCGTCGATTCGAAAATATAACTATTAATATCGTCGCCGATGTGGCGGTAGCCTTAAGGAGGGTTCGAATTTAGGGTTAAATTGATCAAATTTCACTTATTGCGTATGTAATTCTGTTAAATATGATCGCATTTCATATATTTGAGCCTAATATATGGATACAAACGCAGAGGGATTTCCCAAATCTATAAATAACTGAAACGTTAGCTAACTCGGGTGCGTTTTGGTCACATACATCCCCCGTGACACATTTGGAAACCTGGGGTTAGCTAATCCGGCACCCTCCTTTAACCCTGGTCCGGTTAAAACTTGGCTCATACATATGGGCCCTGTTCTCTTTCCTTACCCTGCTCCGGCCTGTTTTCTGTCCTCACTGCCATTTCCCCTGTCCTCTCTCCTACCCACCCTGTGTTTTGTTTTCTCGTTCCCTTTGTTATAATCTCTGTCCTTCCTCGTCGCCACCATGTTATGTCTTTTCCCCCTCTTCTTTCTTGGTATTCCTATAATTTCAAAATAAACCTATACATTTGGCACAGTGTCAGGATAATGTGACTGAGATAATGAAAATAGAAGCGTACAATATATAAGAATAAATAATAATAACAATACCTCCAGCCGTATATCAATATATTCACTATATAGGCTACCTCACCTTCCTGCTCTGCCAAGAATATTAATCCGGTAGTTAGGGCAGATACCCTTCCTATCCAACACGTGTGCCATAAATCCCACAGGGCAGTGTGGGCATCCACCCGTCATTCACAATTCAAGTTTACCAGAACCTGAAGGTTCCTTAGATGTTGCCATGATGTTAAACTCCAACAACCGACCAATGTCAAGTCAAGGTCAAACCCAACTGGAATCTGTCAGCATCCAGAACATATCACTTGTATTCGGAGTAACTCTCCTCTTTCTACCCCTTCCCCTAGGTGAAATATACACATCCATACCCCCCACGCCCTTCCACCACTGTGAGTAAAATCTACACATCCATACGCCCCACCCCCTTCCACCACTGTGAGTGAAATCTACACATCCATACCCCCCATGCCCTTCCACCACTGTGAGTGAAATCTACACATCCATACCCCCCACGCCCTTCCACCACTGTGAGTGAAATCTACACATCCATACCCCCCACGCCCTTCCACCACTGTGAGTTAAATCTACACATCCATACCCCCCACGCCCTTCCACCACTGTGAGTGAAATCTACACATCCATACCCCCCACGCCCTTCCACCACTGTGAGTGAAATCTACTACACCTCCATACCCCCCCACCCCTCCGCCACCACCTTCCACCACCGTGAGTGAAATCGACACATCCGGTCACTGCGCCTCCACCACATCACTCAGTGTCCTTTCCTAGAGGTGGCACAACAGTAGTGAATGTCAATGGTGGAGAAGGGATTTAGGTTACATGACATACACGCCATGCATGGGATCCTCTTGCTTCTCGGAACCGATCGCATCTTAAGCCTGGTACACACCTCCCATAGAAAACCTAAAACTGCACCTTTCGCGACAAAGTTTGAGTTTTAGTCGGGTTCAGTCTTGAGGTGTGTGACCCCCTATCACACCCGAGCGTTCCGATTCACAACTTAAAACTCAGTTTTAGGTATTATACGGGAGGTGTGTACTGGGTTTTATAAGATTCGAAAAATGAATCGGGCAGTTTCAGTCAGGAAATGGGACGGGACGGGTTGTAATGGGTACTGTCAAGGCAGTCAGTTTTACCATGTGAATCGTATACGGGAGTCATGTACCAGCCTTTACTTCTGCCCAAATTTGCATACTACGCCGAGAAGTTCAACGTTCTTCACGTTCTCCCTACGTTGACGTCGTTACGTCGTAGTGTGACAACCCCATATATAGGGGGTTGTTTTGGTGGAGGTTGTTAATATTGGCACATTATAATGTATTAAAGTATATGTACTTGATGCAGTCAATAAATATATGTATGCTCTTTCAACATTGTTTACATAGACGTTACTGTACTAGGATAGGGCAAGGTATGTTTAGCTCAGTAACAGGATAATTTAACTGAGTGGGAAATCGGGTCATGTGCCAATGGCCTGATTTCCCAGTGGGGCACCACTATAAAGTCGCCAGGAGTGTGCACTGTCACAAGTCGGTACTGGTCCTGATCTTATCGATCACTTTAGAGATTTCAAATATCACTTCGGGATCGAATAAAACGGTTGATATACAAAATCCGGAGGTGTATCGGCGACCTTCTTGTGACCCAAAGAAAGGGATCGATATAGGGGAATAGTCGATCTGTGGAAGTGGTCGGTGAGAGAGGTTTTTTTTACATCTTATCTGACAGCTCTGTTACTCTGGGGCCGAAATGTTTGCATATGTATATTGGTAATGTTTCAGAGAGGAGTCGGTTTAAAGGGCGCCTAAAGTCGGTGAAAGTGTCCCTAATAGGTTGCATTAATTTTAATAGACTGATTTGTTTACAGTCGTGGAGTCCCCGAAGGAAATTACCATCACGACCGGTTGGTCTTCGTCATTCCACTCGTTCTTGCCCTATATTAGTGTCCTCGATGGAGTTTTAGTACAACGGGTAGATTGCACTCTCATTGTTCATGTTGTCCACTACATGGGTAATTTAGCACATGGGGCCGGCAGTTATATATTCAATAGTATCTATTCCCCCACTGACTTAATTAGCCATTGGCTCTTTACTGAGTGAGCCCCTATGCCACCTGGCGGATCACCTATATACTACTGTATACATATAATACATTGACCAATCATGCCACCGACCTGTGGAACTCACCGATATACTTTTAGAACTGCTGCGCAGCCGCCCTGCTTAACGTGGATGGCTACCTGACTTTATTAGGTCAACAACGTTTCATATTCGAATCATTCTCCTCTAGCAGCGGCACCAGAAAACACACATTGAAATGGTGTCAGGTTTGTTTAGCCTCCCACCAGCCCTGAAATTAAGGCTAGATGATAGGGTTAAGCGTTTGTTAGCCTACATTAAATCCCTGTTTACACGGGCGATTTAAAACGCTTCATATAAAACGACTTGCCTAGATCGACTCACATTTGGCGTGTAAACACGACTCTGAGGCGTTTTAGCGCTGAATCGATTCATATGAAATTGTTCATCTATACCATGTCGCGAGGTGGTTTATTTGAAGCGATTCAGCTGGTTCCCGGGCGGCGATATAGTGAAATAGCAGTGCTCGCCGGCTACAAGCTCAGCTGTAACTATCGCTGGTGCCCAGCAGTGTGAGGGACCGATTAGGCCGAAATCTATTGAATGCGATCATATTTCACAGAATTACATGCTCAAATAATGAAATTTAATTAAATTAACCCTAAATTCCAAGCTATATTAATGTAGCTGCTACATTGGTGTAGTTATTCATATATGTGAATCTAGGTATGTAAACTAAACATATAGCAGTACTCGCCGGCTACAGACTCCCCACTAAGGCTGCTGGTTCGGGGGCCACCTTCGATAGAAGGCGGCACACCACCATGGCCGACATCTGGGAGCAAGACGGGGCCGGTGCATCGACCAGAAGTGGGCCAAAAACATGCAGGCCAACAACCAGTCATGCCTTCTGTTGCTGGCCTCGGCTCCTGACCCCCGCTTCTGCCTGGTCCGGGAATACTGCGCGATGCTCCGCATTGCGCCCACCTCCGCCCCCACCCAGCCACTCCTGCTGTTCCCGGGGGACAAGCAGCCCATGACCATCCCCTACATCGCGCGGACGTGGAGGGAGGCCCAGGTGGCGCGGTCCGACCGCCCCCCATACACACTCCACGCCATAAGGAGGGTGGCAGCGATGGTCGCATTCGCCTTGGGCAGCTCTGACCTCGAGGTACTGCGATTCGGGGGATGGACCTCCGATGCCTACAACCGCTACATCAGCACCCAGGCCTCCAAGAAGGTCAACGCCGCGCTCATACGAGCCATGACACAGTAGCGCCCGGTACAACCAAACCTACGACAAAGCCCGATACTACATTGGCTTGGCTGGAAAAATATAAACAATACCAATAAATCATCAATTAATTATATTGCGGTGGCTCGTAATTAAACAATGGTCATGACCATTCTTCTAATTGACACTTATTAATTAATTAACCAGTCTACATTACTCAACTACTGCTACCCGCTGGTTGACATCTCCTCACCTTGTCTTGCTCACCTGTCGCACCTCATGCATGCCATTCTCATCCCCCACTATGATCACCACATGACACTGACTCTTTGCAGCTTGCGGACGCCCACAAACCAGAAAGCCATTCATGTAATGCCCCCGGGGGCTGCCCGGAATAAAGACATGTTATCCCATCCGTGCCTCCTTGTCCTGTGTGCCATGGCCGCAATGTTCAATTCATTTTGATCTTTTCTTGGATAATAAGGGGGGGGGTGGACATGTGGTGTGAAGAAAACCATCGAGCACACACATCGGAAGTACATCTGTCTTCATGTCATGTTTCAGACAAAAATACTCTCTTAGCCTGGTACCAAAGACAGGTCCTGCGTCTGGGCCGTATCCAGGACAACCACAACCTCTCACTGAGTCAAAGTGAGGATGATCGTCAGGCATCTTACCTGCAATGACTGCAACCAACTCTCTGATACAGCTGATAATTGTATTCACCTAGTGACACTCAATCATCGCTGAATATTACTGCGAATCAAATAACAGTTTCCATCAATAGAGGGCAACTATTGTGTATCCATTCCTCATAGTTAACATATACGCCCTACAGCATCCCTCCCTCCACCATACAAGCACCACACAGACCCTACAACATCCACCAACCCACCAAGCATCCATCACACACACCCTACAACAACTCCCACCTCACCATTCACACCCACACAATCCATCACACTACCCCAACTCCACCACACACACCGACTACACACACGCCAACCACATACATACCCTAGAACCTGCGCTACCTCACCACACACGCCCATCACCTGCACACCTTCCAGTATCCATCACTCCACCAAACACGCACACCAAACAAACACCCTACAACATCCTCCACACTACACCGTACCTAACCACACACGCCCATCACCTGCACACCTTCCAGTATCCATCACTCCACCACACACGCACACCACACACACACTACAAGATCCTCCAGATTACCCCCTACCTCACCACACACGCCCATTGGCCAGACACCTTCCAGCATCCCACACTCCACCAGAGACGCACCACACACACACCCTACAGCATCCTCCACATTACCCCCTACGTAACCACACACGCCCATTGGCCAAACACCTTCTCGTATCTCCCATTCCACTACACATTCGCACCACACACACCCTAGAGCATCACCCACACTACCCCTACCTCAACACACATACACACCATACACACAGCTCCAAGTATCCAACACTCCACCAGAGCCGCACACCACAGACACCCTACAGCATCCCTCACACTGTCCCCACCTCAACACACATACACACCATAGACACATCTCCAAGTATCCAACACTCCACCACAACCGCACACCACACACACCCTACAGCAACCCCCACACTGCCCCCACCTCAACACACATACACACCATAGACACAGCTCCAAGTATCCACCACTCCACCACAACCGCACACCACACACACCCTACATCATCCCCCACACTGCCCCCATCTCAACACACATACATACGATACACACAACTGCCAGTATCCAACACTCCACCCCACACGCACACCACACACACCGTACATCATCCCCGACCTCACGACACACGCCCACCTTTCCCACACAACCCTCACCTCACCACACACACACCTGCCAGTATCCCCCACTCCCCCACACATGCGCACCAGATTCAACCTACATCATCCAACCACAGTATCCCTACCCCCCAACTTACCACACACGTGCCCCCCCCCCCCTACAGCATCCCCCACACTATCCCTACCCCGTACTTACCACAAATGGTCCCCACCACCACCCCTACCGCATCGCCCACACTACCCCCTACCTCACCACACACGCCCATTGGCCACACAGCTTCCAGTACACCCCACTCCACCATGCACCCTGTGCACCACACACACCCTAGATAATCATGCACACTACCCCAACCTCACCAAATACGCCAACCACCCACCACCCACACACCTTCCAGCATCCCACACCCCAACACAAATGAACACCTCCCCCCCCTCCCGGCCCCCACACACATAATAGCGCTAAACACATGGACACACCTCTCACTGCAACCTCTATCCGGTCATATTGGCGCACACTTCTGGGTGATGGCTTCGGCACCTGTTCATTCAGCCTGCCATGTATTGCAGAGCAAATAGCCGGCCATCGAGGCGGTCGGTAGGGGCGGACACATCCCCTTCCAGCGGCAGGGGGCCAATCCCGGCAGCGGAGGCCAGAACTCCCCGGTGTAAAGCGAACATCGCCATATAGACGCTGGGTGGGCGCAATTTTGCATGGGAATTCCACTCGGAGTGATTGCAGCCAAATATCAAGAAAGCCAGATGTGCCCAGGTCAAGGTGTGGCAACAGCTCACCCCATGGATGACCTCAACATTAAAACTGGTTGCGGATATATCAAATATTGGTGTTGTTGGTTCGTTGTTGGAGTGTTACGCCCTGACAACATTTAAGGTAATATCATGATAGTGCACACTCATGGTGACATCATAGTGCTGTCCAACTGGGAGACAAGGGTAACAGCACCATGACCCGATATCCCACTCAGTTACATTATCCTGACCTGAGTAAACAAGTCCTTACCCTATCCCAATAATGCCGAGCACCTGGCTAGGACATGACAAGTATCAATTGTGAAGTCATCGGTTTGACTCGACATGGGTTCAAACCCATGGCTTCGAATCCCACGATCTACCAAAACGGGAGATGGTCGCTCAACTCATTTGGCCATCCCATCTGGTTTCTTTTTGTTGTTAGTCTTTACAATTAATTATGATTGCAAATTTAAGCATTTGGATGTTTTGATTGTAAAGAAAATTGACCGCTATAGTTAATTGCTATAATTCAGGTTTGTTTCGTTTGTGGTCATATGAGTCGGCGTGGAGGCCGAATCAGTCTACCGTGGGCCTCGCCTGTGGAAGATCAGGAGTTCAGTTCCTTGTCGAGTCAAACCAATGACTTATAAAATTGATACTTGTCCCTTCCTCGCATAGCGCTCAGCATCAATCAGATAGGCAAGGACCGGTTACCTCACTGTCAGGATAATGTGACTGAGTGGGATATTGAGGCATGGTGCCATTGGCTTGATTTCCCAATGGGGCAGTACTATAAAGTCAACATCACTGCACACTGTCACAAGTCGGTACCTGTCTTCATATGATCCTTGATGTCGCCACAACATAAAACTCCAACAACCAATGCACTATTACCATGCATCCACTGGACGAATCAGTTGGTCAACTTCGCTGATTGGAAATCTCCCATATGACGTCATTGCTGATATTTCCTGGCATTACTGCCCATCGTGTTGATGCGTGACACGTTTGAAAGTCATCGCAGCAATTCGATTACTCCGATCGAGCGCGCGGCAAAAGGTTTACGACCACTGCCTTGTCGGCGGGCTGTGTTGTCCGGTGACAGATCGCAGCAATAAAAGCCAAATCATCTTCTTCGCGGCATATGGTAATAACAGTAAAAATGCCAGCCTGATGTCGAAATGAAGATGATTTGTTTTTGTTGTAATCTCTGGAAAAAGTTTATCAACATCGTGAGTACAAAGAAGTTACAGCTCACGCTCTGGTAATATCCATGATAGCAAGTATAATGACTACCTTTGAATTTGTATTTCATTGTTGTTTTACCTCCTAGCAACATCTAGGGTAGCAACTTGTGACAGTGCACACTCATGGCGACTTTATAGTGTTGCTCCACTGGAAAATCAGACTTCTGGCACCATGGCCCGATATCCCACTCAGTCACATTATCCTGACCCTGAGCTAACCAGTCCTTGTCCTATGAATGCTGAGCACCAGGCTAGGAAGCAACAAGTATGACTTTTATAAGTCTTTGGATTGACTGGGCTGGGATTCAAATTCCCAACCTTCCACACCAGAGGCTTGCGGTCTAACGATTCGAGCATCGTGTCTGGTCCCAGTGTAGCAACTACCTTTGAGATGCAGTGAAATGATGATTTTCGCATACTCGAATTGCATGATTCGCTAAAGAATGACTCGATTAGGTTTGTTTGTTGTTGTTTTACATCCTAGCAACATCTAACGTCATATCAGGATGGGTACCGACTTGTAACAGTGTGCACTCATGGCAACTTTATACTGCCGCTGGCACCATGACCTGATATCCCACTCAGTCACATTATCCTGACACTGAGCCAACCAGTCCCTGCCCTATCCTATTAAATCCAAGCGCCTGGCTAGGAAGTGACAAGTATCAATTTTTAAGTCATTGGTTTGACTCGACCAATGTTCGAACCCACGATCCCACGATCTACCAGCACGGGAGATGGGCGCTCTAACGTATTCGGCCTTACCCATCTGGTCGACTCGATTAGGAACTCAATGCAAAACAGGAAGGGTTATTATTTACACTATGCGGACAAATGCATCTGGGCCGGCCTTAACATGTACGCGGGTAAAGTCTTAGATTATGAGTAGAAAGTTGAGTGGGCGATAAAACATCCTGGAGCTATGGTCACTTTGGTGCATATCTATACAAATGTATAGTAAAACTAGTTATGCACATATTATTTAGGTATACAGGGCCTCGCCTATAGCCCACCGGCAGTGGGTGGGCGCTGTGCCGCCTGTACTACCCCAGCTGCTGCTCCGGTGATCCGTTGGCTATCCTCCAAATAATATATATAACGCACCATTTTTAAAGCTAAAGCTTCCGACCAACTGGGCCGATTTATGCATATGCCTGTTGGAGGTGGGGGGAAGAGCGACTCCTGCCACCGCCGCTGAGCGGCCAGCTCATATAACCTCACTGACACCACCGCCCAGCGCGCAAGCTTAGGGGTCGCGGGTTCGGATATATATGCCAAATATATAATAAAAGGCTCCATAATAACAATATTTGTATGATGCTTTATACTACATATATATATATATATATATATACTATATAAGCCATTATACGAGTATAATAAGGCCGGAAGCGTCCATCCTCTCCCTAGCCTATCCACTACTCCCCCTGCCAGTCATCTACTGGTTGGGCCTGCTTAACCTACAACTACCATCCTGCTCTCACTCATGTCCGTTGGGGGGCGCCACATCTGCGCACGCACCGCTCCCCCCCCCCCCCCTACATGCACTCACTGTACAGCTGGATTTTTTCTTTTCCTCCGGTGCGAGTGGCACTGGTCTATCTATATCTGGTGGAGGCGAGGAGGCCAGAGGTGGCGCCACTGGCACAGTGTTGGCTCCTTTGGAGTATAAAAATAATGATAATAATTCCCTTACATATCTTTATACTCGCATAATTCGTTATGCATCACATAATGATATATATATTAGTAAACGCATCAATATATATATACATATATATATATACTCTATGTAAATGTATGTATACATATATATATATATTATACATGAATGTGCATATATATTGAAAACCATTAAATGGAGAAAGATATCCAGCAGTTCAATGGATATCATCAAGCGGCCATGCTTTTGTATATATTTAACATGTTATCCTCCAAAAGGGTCTTTAGGCGATACTAGCCAGACACAGCTGCCATACAGTGGTCAGAGCCCCTCACAGGTGGCGCCGCTGTGGCCAATCTTGTAACTACACAGGACCACTAGGTAGGATATAGTGAATATAGTATAGTATAGAGAACTGAAGGTAGATAGTGTCCTTGTTTATATCCCCATAATAGATTAAATAGCACATATTTTGAAGTGAGAACTGGAAGACCGTTGGAGTCGCTTCCAAGGAAAGGGGAAGCAGAGAGTGCCCGTTTAAAGGGGGGGGGCTGCTGAGAATAAGGGGTGTTGGGAAGTGAGATGTGCCTAGAAGGAGCACTGAAAACATTAGGGACTATTCTTTATTTATATTCACATAATAAATGATATAGCACATAACCTGAACGATTAAGGTGGAAGTCCATATCACCCTAAATGACTTATGTGGCGGAAATGAGAAGCCAACAAGAAAAGAAGCTTGGCATCTCCTCATTCTGGGACTGTCGTACCTTTTACCTGTTATCTGTATGGCGTCAGTGTCGATAGTGATCGAATTAGGAACTCACCTGTAACAGAAAGAGAGTTACGGATTAGCGTTATTAGCAATGCGATCAATAAAATACATCATTGGCAACAACTGCGCCTTTCAATGCGCTGAATGCATCAGTGAGTTGTATTTTGCAAACTTGTAACATTAATTTGAGGTCCTACCTGGGAGCATGCAGAGTTAGAACAATGCCCACTCATATTCATAATAGGGAAAGCGTAATACCCCCATCACACCAAAGTAGTTCTTACTACATTCTTAAAAATGTTGCTGAATGTGCTCAAACTGTGTGCGAACATAGTGAACATAGTAGCAACGGTTTACAAAGTTGTTACAAACTGCATGGACAGGCAAGGACGGAGGGTGCTCTAGAACTTTGGGCATGTTCAAAATTTTCGGCGGCCACGTTCTACCCCATTTTAGAATGGGCTCGGACGTTTTGAGAACTAGGTTTGTGTGATGGGGGTATAACTTAGATAGTGATGCACTAATTAAGCATTTCTTGCCACACAGAAAGGAATACCAAGTAAATTTAATAAAACCTGTTGCTGTAGAAGCCTCTGGTGTCAATGTTTTGGTTTGCTTGAACAGATTCTTGTGGCATATTTACACTTCAAATATTGCAAAAGTTAACCATTTAAAAATAAAACTTACTACAAACTTACGTAAGGTAGATAGATTACAGCGGTCAATCTAATATAGTTATCTGAGAAAATGAGAACAACTCTAAGCCATCGGATTTCGAAACTTTAACGAACTCACAGAAAAGTGTCCTTACAAGATTTTGAGTTATGGTCCCAAAGAAACCCCACAAGACCACCAAAACCAGGGATATAGTAGAGGTCGTGACTGTAACTAAATAAAATACATCATTTTTACATGACCAAAGAAAGACCCGGCAAACAGTCGGGAGCAATAAATCGTGTTGTCGGCCATCACCATCTTCATTATAGATAGCCGTTTGAGGTATGCGCCTGTTTGTTATAGCCGGGGTCGGACTTGGCACGCCAAGCTCTGACAAAACTCCGTAACCGGCTGTGCCGTGAGGCAGTCATTAACTCCAGTAGCAGACAGGTAATTGTGCCTCCCGACACCAACCTATGGCATCGACCCATGACTTCTGCGAAGCAAACCCACTCTCCCCTCTAACGCACCCTCACCCTACCCTGCCATAGGCCACCCTGTCACACTCTACCCATTTCCACTTTGCTTCGCCATAACCCACCCTGCCCCACCCTTACCCCCGCCCTAGGCCACCCTATCCCACCCTGCCCAGTTCAACCTTAGCTCGCCCCACTCTGCCCCACCACCACCCCCGCCCTAGGCCACCCTATCCCACCCTACCCAGTTCAACTTTACCTCGCCCCACTCTGCCCCACCCCTACCCCCGCCCTATGCCACCCTATCCCACCCTACCCAGTTCAACTTTACCTCGCCCCACTATGCCCCACCCCTACCCCCGCCCTAGGCCACCCTATCCCACCCTGCCCAGTTCAACCTTAGCTCGCCCCACTCTGCCCCACCCCTACCCCGCCCAAAGCCACCCTATCCCACCCTACCCAGTTCAACTTTAACCTCGCCCCACTCTGCCCCCACCCCTACCCCCGCCCTATGCCACCCTATCCCACCCTACCCAGGTTCAACTTTACTCGCCTATGCATGCCCCACCATCCGCCCTAGGCCAGCCTATCCCACCCTGCCCAGTTCAACTTTTACCTCGCCCACTCTCCCCACCCCTACCCCCGTCCTATGCCACCCTATCCCACCCTACGCAGTTCAACCTTAGCTCGCCCCACTCTGCCCCACCATACCCCGCCCCTATGCCACCCTATCCCACCCTACCCAGTTCAACTTTACCTCGCCCCACTCTGCCCTACCATACTCCGCCCTAGGCCACTCTACCCCACCCTACCCAGTTCCACTTTACTTCGCCCTACCCCACCCTGATCCGCCCCTACCCTGTCATAGACCACCCTATCACCTCCATAGCCAGTACCACTTTACTCGACCCTACTCAGTTCCACCCAACCCAACCCTCCCGCGCCCAACTCCACACTCCCAACCTATCCCTCCCCACCCAACCCAACACCACCCAACTACCCCACATTAGCCCTACCCCGCCACACCCGTAATCGCACCCCTCACTACCCGACCCTACCCCCATCCCTACCTTTCCCTGTCCCACCATACCTCACCGTACTCCACCTCACCCCGCCCCAGACCGCCCTACCCGTCCCCATCCCATCCAATCCAATCAATTCCACCACGCCGACTACCCCGCCCTATCCCACCTCTACCTCACACTACGTCACACTACATCACACTACGTCACACTACGTCACACTACGTCACACTACGGCACACTACCTCACACTATCTCACTCTACCTCACACTATCTCACTCTACATCACACTACCTCACAGTACCTCACACTACCTCACTCTAAATCACACTACATTACACTACATCACAATAATTCACCCTACCTCACATCATGTCACTCTACCTCGCACTACCTCGCACTACATCGCACTACCTCACCCTACATCACACTATATCACACTACCTCACGCTACCTCACGCTACCTCGCACTACCTCACACTACCTCCCACTCCCTCACACTACCTGACACTACATCACACTACATCACCCCACACCACCCTCCATCATCCTGCATCACCCTACCTCCCACTACCTCCCACTACATCCCACTCCCTCCCACTCCCTCCCACTACCTCACCCCTACCTCAGACTAGCTCAGGCTACTTCACCCTCCCTCACACTGTCTCACACTACCTCACCCTACCTCATCCTACCTCAGCCTACCTCACCCTACCTCACACTGCCTCAAACTACCTCACACTACATCACACCACCTCATACTACCTCCCACTACCTCCGACTACCTACCACCACCTCACACTACCTCACACTACCCGCAGTTACCCTACAACACCCTAGCCATTCGTCCACCAGCTTAATCCTACCAGATGCACGTACGTAACACCTCATTGCCATGAACCCAGCCGTTCGAACCAGGCGTTCGAACCCTGGTCGAGTCAAACTAATGACTTAGCAATTGTTACTTCTCACATCCTCGCCTGGTACTCGGCATTATTAGGATAAGGAAAGGATTGGTTGGCTCAGGGTCAGGATAATGTGACTGAGAGGGATATCATGTTATGGTGCTGGCTCTCCCTGTGGGGTGGCTACATAAAGGTGCCATACTTGTCCACTGTCACAAATCGGCACTCATCCTGATCTGACCCTAGATGTTGCCAGGACTTAAAACTCCAGTAACCAACCTCCTACATGCGCATGATACACAACTACCCTTTCTATTTGTGAATGGCTTTCCTATGAAGTCACTATTGATAAGGACTCAGGTTGATAGACAGGCGCTAAGTGTCATAAACCACTGCCTTGTGGTACAGGTTCTTGAAAGAACTGAAGGCTAAGGGAGCAAACGCTGAACATAAAACCATGCCACTGTGACAGCATATGGAACTCCCAACATCTCCCGACCAGCCACTGCAGGGACAAATAGTTTTGCGCCTGTCTGGACATGTTCTTGCTGGTGTGAAACCTCTATTTGCTCCCCGAGAGAGTACAACTGGTAACTTGCAAAAGCCAGCAGCACTTCAACACTTGTGCAGGCGGCTTTCATGAAATGACTCATGCATATCACTCTCACAGAGGAGAGCTAAATCAAGAGTGGCAGTCAAGTAATGAAAGCAGTCTTTGTCGCATCGCGACCGACAGCATCATGATGAAGTGTCATATTAGCCCCATAACAGTGGGGTCTCTATAAATACCCTTAACAGGTCATTGACATCATCGATACGGAAATGTCAATAACCTGCACCAATCACCCATCTTCCTGTATCGTTGGTTGTGGCTTATTAAATTGGGGGAACAATTGGCGGGCCTTAAACTGAATGCATCACTTTAAGCACTGATGGCATGCGGTATATAGTATTTCCATGCTATTCTATAGAATCTCTCGGTGCAGAGCTCTAAGGAAGCACTTGAGTTTCTTATGTTTAAAAGTACATCGAAAACCTTCCATTTCAACAGTGTAGGTAATCCCTTGTTGCACATTACATTAGGAGGACTTAGGTAAATGAGGCTGAGGACCCATACTCAACAATATGACATTTGAGGCAAACCAACCTTTAAGGCCCTGTCACACCTCACCGTGCAAGGTGCAGCTTGTACCGGATTCAGGTCACAGCAACCACTATCATGGGAGGGATGACCATTGGACATTTTGGGCCTACAACAGGATTCAAACTGCCAGTCCGGGGCTACTGTTCTAATCATTATGTAAAATATTCTGATATATATATGGGTTGGGTGGTGCCTGAGCGGGATTATATAGACATAGTGGTGCTGGCAGGTCTGGGTATGATTGCACTTAGGGCCTAGCCCTTATGTTGGGGTAGGGGTCACTACACTCAAAAGGTCAATGCTGGTGGTGGCCAGGGAGCCAGACAGCTACTGGCGGTGGACATACCACTGGTATCCATAGAGACCAGGAATGCTCGATTCCTATTGCTGAGACCAGGGATGCTAGATTCCTATCGGTGGAAAAATGTGGTATGAGATCCTACCAAGAACCCATGTAACTATATAATAATAATAAACCAGAGGGCTGGACTCTCTCTCTTAAACTTTACTCTCTTACTTCCACTTAGTCTGTATTCTTGTTCCTCATAGCATACATGCACAGCCACAGATCCGAGCATATACTCTACAAGTATATCACACCCTGAAATAGCAATCATATGAAGTTGCATATGACTCAGTGAGCTTCCATGTTCACACTACTCACGTAATCCCATGGAAAGGCAAATAGAATTAAAGAGTTCAGGTGCAAAACCCTGTAAACGCCAAGTTACAAATTGAGCTAAAATTGGAATCTAACTTCGTAAATATAAATTACTACGTTTGTGTTCATTGCTCCATAATCACGTGATCACAGGGAAAGTGGTATTAGTTATAAACACCATTATTTTCAGGTACACATATTTTATTTAAACAACATTTTTGGATTGGCGTTTGGGAGGATTTGAGCGCAAACTCTTCACTTTGATTATAACTTTTCGTGGAAACCATTGGTTTCTTTTATTGAAAGCAGTGAATGTGTTCTTTCTAAATAATATATTGACGCCACAAACTAGGAAATTCAGTGACACCTATTTGGCATAGGAAATGAGGAAATATACTATTGGCAAACGGATGACCCTATGGCGGTGACATGGTTACTGGGGTCATGCATTGATTGCATGATGTCCTGGTGTCAGGGCTAACTATTCACACTATTCATGCATAACCTAATTGGGCATCAGGTCGAGGTTGAGTATGCATCAGGTCTTGGAAATGGCAGTGAGACACTGCTGTGTGCTGATGTGTATGAACTACGACAGGAATTAAAGGAGTACAATTTGAAGATATTCACATTTTAAACTATCATATTCATTTTTGCATTCATTTGTTCTATCTATTGGTCAATTTTCATGAATGCATTTCAGTAGGCGAAGTTGCACATCCTGGTTGCCAATCTTTTCTTAAATTCAAAATTGAATAACTTTCTTAATATATATATATATTTTAAAAATATATGTTAACGATTGTAAAGCTTTTATTAATTTGTAAATAGTAAGACTAGTTGTTTAACTGTGTTACACATATAACTATGCTGACAGTGCTGCATTACATAATACCACCATAACTATGCAGACTTGAAGTTGACAGTCACAATGTAGTTAAAGAATGGGAAAATCACCATGCAAGGGTCACCCAATCTTCGCGAATATTGGCCAATAGATAGAAAACAGGTATGCAAAGATGAATATGGTGTTTTCAAAAATGACTACCCTCAAATTTGGAAGAGGAATGGCATCCAATGGACACATTGGATGCAGTTGGATGACCTCGACTTTGCTGATTACCTGGCATTTCTTTCCCACACCCATCAACAAATGCAGGAGAAGACCACTATCATCACAACTCACTCAGCACGCCTTGGCCTCACTATGCACAAAGGGAAGAGCAAAATCCTCAAAATTAACAATAACAACACAGCCCCCATCAGACTAGAGGGAGAAGCACTAGAGGAAGGGGAAAGCTTGACCTATCTTGGAAGTGTGGTCAACAGGCTGGGAGGGACAGATGCTGATGTGAGGGTTCAGATTGGAATGGCAACGTCAGCTTTCCATCAGCTGACGAATGTCTGGGAATCCTCAGAGCTGCCTACGAACACCAAGATCGGGATATTTTGCTCCATGGCAAAGCCTATTCTTCTGTATGGTGCAGAGACTTGGAGAACAATGGTCACCACCATGAAGAAAATCCAGTCCTTTATCAACACCTGTCTCAGAAGAATCCTAAGAGTATGCTAGCCAAACACCATCAGTAACCTGGAGCTATGGCAGCAAACAGTGTAAAATAGTGTAAAATACTTAAGTTAAGTGTGGCTTTCTCTGTGGAGGAGTGGTTAGAGTGTCTGACTTTTTTCTAGGTCAGACTCCTAATCTGAGGGTCGGCATTTCGATTCCACGTGCCCCCAGCTCTGCTAATTTGGATTTCCACCGCTGTGGATAACTTACAGCGTCATCAAAGACTGTTTGCTCTCATACCATGTCTATGTGATGTGGGAGGTTAAAAATCCCTTGGGCCGTAAAAGTGTAGACTAGGGCTTTCTATCGACCAGCAGTGGAATGAGGAAGACCAGTCATCTATGACTGAAATTTCCCCTGCTTTAACAACTAATGGACCATCAAAAAAAGCGTGGCCGGAAGACCAGTGTCTTGGCACTGAAAAAAAACCTGCATTCAAAATGAATACAGATGTCTACCAAGAAACAAAATAGCCTAAATTGTTCAGAAATACCATATATGTCTTACCAATTGGAGCTTCCTCAAAGAAGCTTTCAGAAACTGCAGTAGATGTATGATTGTGTAGTGGTATGCACTGACCTCTCAGGCAAGGAGCCACATACACAAGTACGCGTGGGTAGTATGCTGATATCAAGGAGCCTGGGTGGTGTAATGGTTAGCACACTGACCTGGAATACAAAGAGATGTGGGTTCAAGTCCCGCTCTAGTCGCAATGCTTCGCATTTTCAACACCCCCAGAACAATTGTAAAACCTAGAATTGATGAAACTGCAATTTCGGTGGTAATCCAGTCGGTGAGATCAGTTATTGATAAGAACTTAAAGAAGCCATGAAATCAGATATCATTGTTGTCCCTAATGGACGCCCTATTACGTGTGGTCACGTAGGGCGGTGCCATTTAGGTTGTTGGTATCGCTGTTCCGATGCCCCTTCCCTACCACCCAAATAGTTCTGTGTGTGTGTTGCGCTGACGCGTTACTATGGTTTCGTCGACTAGCATAGTCGGATAGTGTCCTTTGGAGGCATGATATTGTATTGCTATTCACAAAGGAGGCACGCCGGCTACAGGTTTGGTTAAAGAACACATTCGTTAAGCAGACTCTGATGTGTCCACACTTATTTACACAAAGACGCAAACTGCAAATTCAAAATCCCACGATCAACCAGCGAGATAGGAAAATTGTTCTCCTTCATAGCGTTTCAAACACATGGAATAGGCTTCCACCCGAAATAGTCAAAGCTCTGTCATTGAATGCATTGAAAATAGACTTGATGAATGTTGGTGTTGTTATTGGAATAGTCAGGCCTTGCCAGATGACCACTATATAATTATGACAGGTCATATATAAACAGGCCAAATCTGTTAACAGGCCGTTATACTTAAATATATAAATAGACGCGGATAAGTATATTTACAAGTATGAGCTCCATTATTAAATGTATTGAAAAACAGACTTGATCAATTTTGGTGTAATTATTGGTTATATGCAATCCTTGCCGCTGACCACTATAATTAAGACAGGTCATATGTAGACAGGCTGAATCTGTTAAAAGGTTATTAAAAGTATTACGCCTAAATATATAAACAGAAATGGATATGTATATGCCTACGTATTAGGATAAGACACCTCAACTAATATAATTAACCTTTCATCATGTCCATTGCAAGGTGATTACTACTCCTATGGTGGTGGCTTTGACATTCAAATATCCTCCTCACTTTTTGTGCTTTCGCTCGCTGATTCAGTAGTGACACTGCCTGCAATGTAATGGCTGTGTGGGATAGATAACACCGCCATTTTAACGGCTGCACATCAGGACAGGCACAACCTCAATCAGCATCGTGAAGCGAAGCTACCGTACTGGTGGCAGCAATACAGCTGTCAGAAGAAGGCACAACTATAGTGCAATGCATTAAGCGCATACCTAGAAGTATATGTGCTAATTATATCGAAAGGCCCAATTTACGCATTGTATATCTGCACATTGTATTTTTGCACATTACATATGCTCTGATATATTCAATGTTTTAGTGGATATTGCCATGCAGACTGGATTGGATGATACAGCTCAGCAAAAGTTGTTGGATGCCCCCCCCCCCCCAGTGTCGATTGAATCAAATCTCCAGGATCAAATATAACAAATACTTTAAGAATAGGACATTGTTGCCATCTTTCCCTATGGGCTGTATTGGTAGGACAAGGCATGATTGATTGCTTGTTTTGTTTGTTGCTGCTTTATGTCCTAGCAACATCTAAGGTCATATCAGGACATGCCAACAACTACATGTGTTAATTAAATCGAAAGGCACAAAATGTGCGTTGTATATCCAGCTCTCTAATATAACAAAATACTTTAAGAATAGGACATTGTTGCTATCTTTTCCCATGGGTTGTATTGCTAGGACAGGGCATGGTTGATTGTTTGATGTGTTTGTTGTTTTTCATTCTAGCCAGACCTACGGTCATAGCAGGACAGGTGACTTTATTGAGCTGTCCCACTTGCAGAACAGGCCGCCGACACCATGACCCAATATCCCATGCACTCATATTATTCTGATACGTTGCTGACCAGTCCTGTCCCTATCCTAGTAATGCCGAGCAGCAGGATAGATAGTCAGAAGACCGTATCAATTTGATAAGTTATTGGTTTGACTCGGCTTTGATTCGAACTCCTGACCTTGCGCATATGAAGCCTGTGCTCTACTCATTCAGCCTACATGTCCGGTGGACAGGACATGCTGTGTTTGGTTCGATGTCAGGATCATATGACGGAGTGGGCTCTTATTGTGTCAGGGGTTTTATTGTGCATATATCCCTATCATGGCGTGTGCTAGTATGATCACATTATTATTTAAAGCTGCATAGTCCGATTAAAATATCAAATTTTCAAAACACAAACAAGTATCTAGGTTTGATTCCACATATCTAACTTGGATACTGGTGCACTTATTAAACATTTGTTACCACATAGAAGGGAATACTGATGCAATTAAAGAGACCATGTTACTTCAGAAGCCTGTGGTGTCAGAGTTTTGGCATGCTTGCCAACATTTATTTAGCATGGTTGTACTTCAAATATCTCCAAAGTTAACCATCTAAAATAAAATGTCCTTCAAACTAGATAAATGTAGGTTATGGTGTTCCATCTAGTATATTTATCTCAGAAAATGACAGAAACTCTAAACCATTGGACTATGCAACTTGAATGTACGTAATTTCTTTGGTGTTGGCTGCATGGTGTCTATCCGAGGCAGTGCTATAAAACCCCCAACTGTGCGAACTACCAGTAATACCTCGCATACATTCAGAAGCATTGTCTATGTCAGTTTGGGTGATATTTCTCCAATAGGTGTGACCGGGTGCGGTCGACGAATCGGCCACGTGTGCGGGAGATCGGGAGTTCGATTCCTGGTCGAGTCAAACCAATGATTTATCAAATTGATACTTGTCACTTCCTTTTGTGTTTGTTTGTTGTTGTTTTACGTCCTAGCAACATCTAAGGTAATATCAGGGCAGGTACTGACTTGTGACAGTGCACACTCTTGGCAACTTTATAGTGCTGCCCCACTGGGAGATCAGGCCGCCAGCACCATGGTTTGATATCCAACTCAGTCACATTATCCTGACACTGAACCAAGCAGTCCTTGCCCTATTCTAATAATGCCTAGCGCCTGGTTGAGAAGCAAGAAGTATAACTATTTAAGTCATTATGTAATATGTTGCAGCTCCGCCGTCTGAGCCCCAGCATACCACTTACTCTTTCCAGGTGCGTTCTGACGACGGTCTGTCAGTTCACACCTGATGCCCCTCTCCAACAAACTCATAAGAAAGAAAGGGAAGACAAGTCGCACAAGATTGACAGTGAATAAGTTGTGCTTTATTGGCATCAACTCCTGTTCACTTCCTAGCGACCTATCACCATCACTCCTTACCCACTGTCGACACAGATCCTCATTACTCTTGTTACTGTGAACAGGAATCAGTATGTACAGCCCATTGAATCGGAGTCCCATGGTTGTTGCACACAGCTCAGTGCCTTTTGAATAGCTGCTGCTAGTTTGTATATAGAAAGTTGAGCCTCAGACAGAGTGTCTGGGTCCCTGGACAAGAGTGTTTCCTGCTAGAGTGCCTAGCTCAGAGTCTCTCTCAAGAGTGTATCCCCATCCAGAGTGTCTGGAGAAGTGCCCGTAGCATCATATATATCAGGGTGAGGTCTGGTGTCAGGTGGTGCAGGGGGTGCAGGTGACTGGGCCTCCCACAGCTAGCCAATCACACACCCTCTACAGCCTGGGTGCAATGCCCAAATAGGGGCAGCTGTCACTCAACCACAGCTGCAGGTGGTATCCATAATGTATGCAGTGTGGCTGGGTGTGCTTGCCCATCGGCCCTGTGGTAGCAGGTAGTTGCAGACAGTTACAATAAATATATATTTAAAATGTCCTTCTCCTCCACTTGCACTCTTGCTGGTGCATAGAGGGAACATTTCACCAAACATTAACTGTCTCTTACATAGGAACATCTCGTCATAATCTCGGGCACCATGTGTTATCATATTTTCCATATAGTCTCATATGTCACACAGCGATTGGGGCACCCATTGCTTTTCTGTTATATAACCTTGGTCCCCACTCCGTTGCCCAAGAATAGTAATGCTCTCTGCCAATATATAATTCCTAACCGAAAATCCGTATATATTTACAATCGGTTTGACTCGACCAGGGTTCGAACCCACGATCCCATGGTCTACCAATACGGAAGACGGACACTCTAACTCATTCGGCCATCCCGTCTGATTCATCGGGCAAGAACTGATTAGCTTACTGTCAGGACAATGTGACTGAGTGGGATATCGGGTCAAGGTGATGGCGGCCTGATTTCCCAGTGGGGCAGCACTATAAAGTCATCATAAGTATGTACTGTCACAAGTCCTGATAAGACCAGAAATGTTGCTAGGACTTAAAATTCAAACAACCAACCAACCCAAAGGTGAAATCCTGCTGTATTCCAACATTGAGATAGAATCTCAACATTGAGATAGAATCTCATAACTTGCTTCGACTTTAGAGTGCCAAATCGACATCGGTTGATACATATCTGCATCACAAGGCCATGTTGGTCAGTGCAGAGTCAGATCCGTCACCACACTGACACCAAATAAAGTGTGTATCCCCCCCAAAACCACCCCCCACAAAAACACAAAACAAACCAAACACCCCTTCGGTTTCACATGTACTGGTTCCACAGCCCTCCTCCTTCAAATAGCCATACTATTCGCTATATGGCACCGGGCGCGATGACCTAACCGGTAGAGCGCAGTAGTATAGAGAGGACCGATATGGGTCCGGGCCTCCCATGCGGAAGGTGAGGGGGTTATTATTCGAACCGGAGACTTGGAAATCCATGCAAACTCATGACAACTTTATAGTGCTCCCAGACCAGGCTGCCAGCACCATGACCGATTATCCCACTCAGTAACATTTTCCTGACACTGAGCCAACCAGTCCTTGCCCTGTCCTAATAATGCCGAGTGTCTGGCAAGCAACCAACAAGTATCCAATTTTAAGTCATTGGTTTTACTACATCAGGGGTTGAACCCGTGGGTTCGAATCCCATGATCTACCAAAACGGGAGGCGGACGCTCAACTAATTCAGCCATCCCGACATTCATATCATAAGTTGCTGGTGTGTGTGGCAAGTAGAGATTTGTGACTGAGTCAGTTTCTCCCACCGACACTGTATCTGAATATTTAGGTCAGCGTACCACAAACACCCCAAAAAAACCAAAAAACCCCACAACACAAACAACCCCCACAAAACAACAAACCCAACAACAACCCAAACAACAAACAACCCCCACACACACCACACACCCAACAAAACCAACCACCAAACCACAAACACATGTACACACAACGTACACACAACATACATAATGTGTGTAGAACGTATCTCTGACCTATTGCTAGCGTATGAGAGTGTTCATATGCCTTGCAAAACGTTCACAAAATGTTCGCAAAATGCTCACATACGCTCATGGAACGCTGACCAATGTTACATATGCTGTTACTCCGTCGCTAGAAATATGGCGTATACATTAAATATGCTGGAGATACAGCAGGCATACGTTCGGAGTACGTTTGGCGTATGTAATGCATCCATTGACAGTACATGGACTGTACGTGGATTGCACATTCCCACCGGCTGAAGGTATGGCTACCATTCAGCAACGTGTACCAACGTATCCCTAACATACTCGTATGCCTACATATCCCGAACATACATGCAGTGTACATACAACATACGAGCGATACGTCAACACACAATGGACATTTTGAGCATGTACACACAATTTTCGGAGGCTCGACTCACGGCGATGTATAACAACGTACCCAGATGTATGACGATGTACGCCGAGGTGTTGGGTGAAAATCACATACATCGGCATAGGCTAAGGTTATGCATCATAGTGTGACAGGCCCTTTACACACATCATTATCAGAGAAGGCAACCATCCATCTTTGCGGTTGTTGACTCGCCGCCCATTATATAGACATATTCAAGAAGCTCACAATGCCCTATTGATTTCTTGGTTCTGAGGGTGGCAGGGTTTATGCAAAGCAGATTCATCATTGTCTGTATTTAGGAAGTGGGTTAGTTAGCCTTGCACTGTCTTGTGGGATTCAGGCGAGGGTCTGTTGTGAAATAAATTATGAACCTGTTTGTCTTTTTGTCACTTAAACATGCCGGAACTCTCGATACGATAGGCTTCTGCAGTACCAAAGTTGACTAAAATGCCTCAGTATAGCCTTCTGCGTAACAGCAAATGTTTACTAAGTGCACCAGTATCAAAGTTATATTTATACAATCAAATCTAGATAATTGCTTTTGGTTTTGAAAATTTGATGGTTTCATCCGGCTATGCAACTTTAGTGGATCAGCGATATAGGATTTTGTATGCTCGTTCAATGCGTGTCTATTCAAATTGCCACCTTATGGGCCTGTCACACTACGACGTAACAATGTCAATGTAGGGAGAACGTGAAGAACGTTGAACTTTTCGGCGTAGTAGGCAAATTTGGGCACAAGTTGAAGGTGGATGCAGCGTAGTGGACGAGAGCGTAACGTTGGTAAAGCGTAGTGATACTGTCAATCACCGAGAGAGGACAACGTCACTACGCTCACGGAACGTTATGAACGTTATTCCATCGCCAGAAGAACGTTACATGACGTTAGCTATAGCATGAGATGTTGAACGTACATTGAATGCACATTCTCCTGACATTCTCCTGATGTTCTCCTGACGTTCTCCTGACGTTCTCCTGACGTTCTCCTGACGTTCCCATTAAGCCTCGTAGGCATTTGCACTTGGTTTAATGTGGGTCAACGTAGTGGAACGTAGTTGAACGTAGTGAGCAGCGTTGAAATATCGTCCGTTTAACGTCATTGACGTTCAATGAATGTGAACAGAACGTACGGCGAGCGTAAACCCTTACGTTCGACCTATGTCGAAAGTTTTGAACATGTCCAAAACCTTTACGTAACTCGCCGTAACACGATGGAATGTGACGTAGCTCGACGTCATTCTAACCTCATTCTGACGTCATCATGATGTAACCCAACGTAATGACGAAAAATTACCACATTAGGCTCACATTGGCTCGTTACGTCGTAGTGTGACAGGGGTATAAGGTGAGGTGCGCTTTCAAGGTTAGAGACCCGGTTGACAATCACAATGCCCTCCCTATTCTACTACACGAATGAGTACAATGTGTTCCAGTCAACATAAATCACAGACAGCTTTGACATAACGTTTAGCTCCGACGTTGCGTCTGTTTCGGAATGTTACTCCTGGAGTAAAACAAATTTAGTTGGTTGTTGGAGCTTTACGTCCTGGCAACATCGAAGGTCATATCGGAACAGGTACCGAGCTGGGACAGTACACACTCATGGCAACTTTATAGTGCTGCCCCACTGGGAAATCAGATCACTGGAACCACTCAGTCGCATTATCCTGACACTGACCTAACCAGTCCTATTAATGCTGACTGACTGGCTAGAAAGCGACAAGTGTCAATTTTAAAGTCATTACTTTGACTCGACTAGGAACCGAACTCCCAACCTTCCGCACGTGAGGCCCGCGCTCTACCGACTAGGCCACCGCTCCCGGTTGGAGAAATAAGATGGGGTTGAATCAAAATTACGATCGGGTCCGTCACATCGGAACATTGCCGATGAACAACTGAGTGGTGACAATCCTAGCTGACAGAAATATATTTTCTATGTTCGGGCTAGTCCTGATTTCATCCATGTGCGAGAAGGAAAGGTAGGCACTTAACAATATTGACTAATTGCAAAGCTGTATTAACGCATTATCATTAATGTAACGCTGGGAGGCTTATGGATGGGATCACTACCTATGTAAAGGCCCTGTCACACCTCACCGGACTGGAGGAAATGGACAGAAACCAAACAAAGTCTGTTTTGTGTCCATACAAGTTGTGAACATGCACAAAACTAGATGCCGGTGGACTGACATCTATGGTTCTTGTCCAGTTTGAGTTCATTTCGTCCATTGGCTGTCCGTTTCATGTCCGTTTCATGTCCATTTCATGTCCATTTCATGTCCGTTCGTCCAGCGGCCATTGAATCGATAGCGCAACATTTTGACACATTTTAATACAGTTTGATATGTATAACCACCGGACTAGACAATTATGTCCGTTGCTCAATCCGGCCAGGTGTGACAGCCGCTTAATATTTAGTTTGCCCAGTTCTTATTCACTGGATGCCTAATTCTCCACTAACCAATGTGGCAGAAAGTTGGCGATAGAGACAGACATACTGTTGATCTGCTGAGTAAGATAATTACCCATTCAATGCTCAAGTAAAGCATTAGGGAGTAAGGTCAGTGAAGCAGGGATAGCTTGCCAATATTCTGCGAATATTCTGCGAATCCCGAGTAAAGTAAGTACTAAAGAATTTTCAAATGTGAATACACAAATATAATCGACAAACCTTATTTACCAAACTGAATGATCTGCTTCAACAACATATATATTTTTTTAAACAAGCATTGTTGTGATAGGGGTTGTGGTATTGGTAATTCCACTGCACAGGCGTAGAGTGAATTTGCTGCCCAGTCGTCGAGGTGTGCATGATGATGTTACTTCCGGTTCCTGTGTCCACGTGACAGGAAGTGGTAGCGGAAGTGCCGATAATTCCGGCCGCCGATGGTGGTTTGGTGACGGTCGATACTATGAAAGGAGATTACAGTCGGGGGGCGAGAGAGGAGGAGCGTGGACACTGGGTAAACTCCCTACCTCCCCCTCTCCCCTCCCCTCTCTCTGTTTCTCTCGCCTCCCCCGCCCCACCCCCCTACACCTGTCTGTTCCACAAGCATATGGGGGGTCGGTCGGTTAGGTGGGCAGAATGTAGCGGGCCCGCTACCCTAATGCTGGAGTCAATAAGTATCGGACCGCTTCGGTGTGTGTGTGTACAGGGAGGGTTGTAGTCAGTAGGAGGTTTAACAAATGGAGGTCCATTCAGATGGTTGGCCAACACGCAGACAGGGAGGGACATGTCAATATGGAGATGACTGATCCCTTCCCGCCTTCATCCTCCGAACACAAGCTGCGCCTCTTTGCACACGATGGATGAATCCGAAGAGCGCAGTTCGGGAGTTCAATTCCCGGACGAGTCAAAGCAATGACTTAGACAAATGATACCTGTCGCTTCCTAGCGGGGGGGTGGGTGTCAGGATAATATGACTGAGTGGGATATCAGGTCATGGTGCTGACCAGACGGGATGGCCGAATGAGTTAGAGCGTCCGTCTCCCGTGTTGGTAGATAGTAGGGGCATGGGTTCGAACCCTGGTCGAGTCAAACCAATGACTTAACAATTGATACTTGTCGCTTCCTAGCCTGGGGCTCGGCATTATTAGGGTAGGGCAAGGACTGGTTGGCGCAGTGTCAGGATGATGTGACTGAGTGGGATATCAGGTCATGGTGATGGTGGTCTGGTCTTCCAGTGAGGCAGCACTATAAAGTCGCCATGAGTGCGCACTGTAACACGTCTGTACCCGTCCTGATATGACCTTAGATGTTGCTAGGACCTAAAACAACAACAAACAAACAGGTTATGGTGCTGCCAGCCTGGTCTCCCAGTGGGGCAGCACTATTATGTCGCCATGAGTACACACTGTCGCAAGTCTGTACTCCGCCCTGCTATGACATTAGATGTTGTTAGAACGTGAAACTCCAACAAACAACCTACCAAGCATCCTCCGCCTCAATCCCGCTTTCCCGCCAAGCCCAAACCCGCCGCCAACTCCCCGAACGAGGTTGAGAATCTGGGCTTGTGAGGTTTGTTTGATTTTAATGTGTCTTTGCTAATCAAGGTATTTAGGTGGTTCACCCACTATCTTGCTCCTCCACTCCTAGACCTAATCGCGATACGCCCTCTCTATTTCCCAACTGATACCAACTCCCACAGACCCACCGCCGCCAGTCGTGGCTTCGTAAATACAGCGGGGAAAACTAGCGCCCATTAAGGCCCTGTTACACTATGCCGTATTGGGTCAGCGTATGCCGACATACGCTGTCATATGGCGGAATTGTGAGCATGCTCAAAAATATACTTATGCCAAACTTACCCATAACTTATCTCAGCGTACACCAGTGGACTTTAACAAATACTACTTATGGCAAATGTACCCATAACGTACCCTTAACTCAGCATACACCAACATGTTGGTGTAAAATCACATACATTGGCATATGCTGACGCAAATATAGAATATTCAATTTTCAATTCAATTCAATTCTTTATTTCAGAATCAGGACTATGGTAGTTTACTAATTTGGCCCATAGTAGGGAGATGTCAAAATTAAAGTGAATAGGATATAAGTAATATTATGAATACTACCATACTAACCAATATCAAAATGTTGGTCTACATACAGTAGTTTGTACCAATGCCTCCATATGGCAGATGTCAATCTGAGATCACTCTCTTCTATTTTTAGAAATCTGTGTATTATAACATTTTCTGACTTGTCAAGTCTAGTAATAAATTTGAATATTAGATTCCTGATAACAGTCTGGAAGGCTGCCACATCAATATTGGCAAACAACTGACTATGATATCTGGGTAGATCTAGGTAGATGGAGTAATAACCTCATAATGTCATTATATGCTACATTCAGTTTTCTAATGCTATACAATCTATAGTTCCACCAAATATGGGCAGTATACAAGGGAGTACAGACAGTTCTAAATATATGTACCTCTACATCACCTGTACACATATGAAATTTCCTGATGAGCATATTTCGCTGAACTTGCAATATTGTGTATTAATATTCCTGTCATCTCTAAAAACATCAGTCAGAAAGTGTCCTAAGTACTTGTCTTTAGTAGAGATTGACAGGGGACACAAAATCAGGAAATACATTATCCTTGTCACATTTTGATCAAATGATCATTATCATACTTTTAATAGCATTGTATTTGATATCAGCTTCTATGCCATATTCAGAGCATATATTAAGAGACATTTGCAGTCCACTACTATATGGTGCGACAAATAAGTGTTCACACTTTCTGTCTACCATTCGCTATTTAGCTATTTCTTGAGAATATTACCAAGTCATCGGCATAGTGTGACAGGGCCTTAACGTGGGATTTTAATCCAAACCACATCACGTTTATCTCTGCCCTGAACACATCCACATTCCACATATCAATAGTACACACCCTCGACCACATACTCCCCAGTACCGTCAATTCCATTCTAAAACTGACCCAACATTCTGCACCTAGACTTCCCACCAACACTTCCCACCAACACCTACCCCTTTCTAGCAGCATTTTCCCACCTACATTTTCCCAACACTTCCCACCATCACTTTGGGCAACACTTCATACCTACACTCCCCACTCTTTCAGATACACTCACCACTCTTCTCTACCTATACTCACCATTCTTTCTACCTACACTCCACATCCTCCCAACCCTCTCCACCATCTTACACTCCCCGCCATCCACACCTTCTCCGCACCTTCTTTGACTCACCTACTCCGCGTCCCCTCCCAAGCCTCCTCACCTTCGCCAACCTCCCACACCTTCCCAACCTCCCGACCTTCTCCCCATCTCTTTCCAACCCTCCCCACCCTCACACACTCCGCCACACACACCCACCAATCCCACACTCTCTCAACAATCCCCCTGCACTCCTCCACCAACCTACAGACCGACACAACCCCAACCCCCAACACACCCCACCCACGCTCGGCCACTACCACCCGGACTGTCCCACAGAAACCCAACCCCCCACCCACCCTCCGCCCCTACCACCCGGACTGTCCCACATATCGTCAAACCTCTAGTCAACGCCTTAATACCGCTGTAGTAAGCAGAACGCCCCACCCTCGAGATTCAACCCTCCTACCCCGCCCCCCCCCCCCTCCCCATACCCTCCCCACCCCCATCACCAAAATACCCACATAAACCGAACCCCCACCAGTCGGACTGTCCCACATATCGGCAAGCCTCTAGTCAACGCCTTAATACGGCTGTATTAAGGAGTACGCGCCACCCTCGAGATTCAACCCTGCTACCCCGCCCCCTCCCCCTTCCCCATTTTTTCTTTATTTTTATTTTTCTTGAAGATTTATACTGCCTATCATGGATAAGCCTGAATAGACTTGTTTTCACCATTAGACAGTTTGTCGATAGAAAGCCTGAGCCTACACTTTTACCAACCCAAGGGATTTTTAACCTCCCATACCACATAGACATGGTATGAGAGCAACTGGCCTTTGATGACGCTGTAAGTTATACACAGTGGTGGAAATCCAAATTGGCAGAGGTGGGGGCATGGGGAATTGAACCACTGACCTTCAGATTTGGAGTCTGACATAAAAAAAAAGTCAGACACTCTAACCACTCTGCCACAGAGAACACCACGTCCCCATACCCTCCCGCACCCCCACACTAACATACCCACAGAAACCGACCCCCCCACCCCACCCACCCTCCGCCCCTACCACCCGGACCGTCCCACACATCGGCAAGCCTCAATTCAATGCCTCAATACGGCTGTATTAAGCAGTATGCCCCACCGTCCACAATCTAGCCTCCCACCCTGCCCCCTCCCCTCTCCCCATCACCTCTTCTACCCGCTCCCCCACCCTTCCCCCACCCTCCGCCCTCCACCCGGATGTAGGCGGGCGGCCGGCGGAGGGGGGGGGGGGCGGCAGGAAGTTGCCTATTGGGCAACCTGCCCGGGCGAACTTTGCGCGCGGGGTGGCATATTGGCCGGCGGGGCGGGAAGCTTGAACGGACCCGCGGCGCATATATCAATAGTCGCCGTGAATGTATGCGCGCCGGCCCGCCCGCTACACGGGGTGCCTGCTTAGGGCCGCCCCGGGATTAAGCCCAGCCACAGACCCGGGAAGCCACCATCTACCGAGGCATTGCTCTATGGTGACCGCCAACATTTTTGACAGCGAAAATAAAATTGTAAAAAGTCTTTAATTCGGCGCGTTAAAAGACGCGCCAAATTAAGGATAATTTTCTAAATCTGCCGACAGGTGTCACTTCTGAATCCATCTGTTATTCGGATAGGATGCGCTAGTAGTTCAACCACGGCATGGGTTCAATCCACGGCGGGGTGAATTCAATCAGTTACCAATTGAGCACTTGTAATTATCATCCTTGGTGATTGGCATTATTTGGATAGTACTAAATTAATTAAATTAATTGCATAAATTACATGAAATGGACCACCTCAGGCATCCTCAGTTCGACTAGCCAGATGATGATTGAGGGCTTCCTCAACAACCACTGAGAAGCTTTGAAGACTTGGTTTGTTGCTAAAGTACCCAAGTTCCCATATTCAGGCCTCCAGGTGAGGCTGACAATAGGAGCTCAGAGCTCGAAAGGAAATTCAGCCTGGCATCACAAATGGCATCATTTATATTTGCATATGAAGAGTTCAGGCGCAAAACCAGGTAAAAGCCAATCCAGAAATTGAGGTTAAAAAACTGATTTTTACCTGAAAATAAGATTAGACCTAACTAATTCCACTGTTCATATGTTCACATGGTTATCGAGCAATAAAGGAGACAGTAGGATTAGAAAAATGCAAGCATTTTGAACGTTTGATTCCAATGTTTCTCCCCATTTTTGGATTGGCATTATGCATGGTTTTGTGCCTGAACTCTTCATATATATATATATAAAGATATCCTTATAGGCAGAATTCAATTGGTTCAGTTTCAGTTTCCAAACATGTTTCAGGGGTAGCTTGATTTGCTGAGTTCTATGACCTGGTTCTTTAACCTCACCATAAAGGCTCTGAACAGGTGATTTTACGGGAAAACATCTGAGAGCAGATGCAATCCCTGGTGGTATTGAGGTATGAGAATCGTCCTCATACCCTGTGAGAGGTCAAGAAAGTAAACAAAACAAAATATTAAAAAACAAAATTTAAATTTAAATCGAGCTGCACGAAGTCTAGCGGCTGAATGTGCAGCTCCCTGGCAGGGCAGTATAAGATGCTACCGTAGACATTTTTCTTTCCTTTTGTTACAATAGTTGATTAAGAAGTGGAGATTTCAATCGCGGACAATTGGTCTTCCTCATTTCACTACTCCTTGCCCTATCCTAGTAACGCCAAGCGCCAGGCTAGGTCACAACAACTATACATTTATAAGTAATTGGTTTCACTCGGCCAGGGTTCGAACCTGCGAGTTCAAATCCCTCGACCTACCAGAACGGGAGGCGGACGCTCAACTCATTCGGCCATTGTGTCGGGTGTATGGGCCACGGGAATATTTAATAGCATAGATTTAAGTGGGTACTACTAAAATTGCATAATCCGAAAGCTTAGAGCATTGAGATATATGTGTTTTATAAGCATTAGACGAGTATAATTATCCATAAACTGGTTATCTTTTAATGGTGCCTCTGCTTGGCACCTTATCTGGACACCTCACAACGATTGACACCCACAAACTCATGTGAATGGACAGGCTCTCTCTGATTGTGTGGTGCTGCCACCTGGCCTATTCAGCTGTCACAATTCAGCTTCTTGCCTGTACCAATCGCGTAATTTACATTATTTCACCAGCAATATGGCACTTACTTCTTGCCCGAGAATACAGTTTGTCATCCCACTACCTTGTTTGTCTTTCCTTCCATCTTGCAGGAAATAATTATATATATGAAGAGTTCAGGCGCAAAACCACATCTGTGCCAATCCCAAAATGGGGAGACAAATTGGAATCAAACCTTCAAAACGCTTATATTTTTCTATTCCTACCATTTTCCTTATTCCTCTATAACCATGTGAACATATGAACAGCGGAATTAGGTAGCATTAATCTTATTTTCAGTTAAAAATCTGTTATTTAACCTCAATTTCTGGATTGGCGTTTACCTGGTTTTGCACCTGAACTCTTCATATATATAGGATCGATCACTAGTATCTAATTTACATTGGTGTAGAATTACTTTTATTTTAAATGGTAAACCTTTTGCCTGCCAAAATTCGCACAACATAGACTTCTGCAGTAACAGGTTATATTAAATGAACTCAGTATTTATTCCCTTCTATACAGATACACATATTTAATAAGTGCATCACCATCTAAGTTATATATGTCAAATCAAATCCAGATTATTGTTGTGATTTAAAAAATTTGATATTTCATCACACTATGCAGCTTTAAGCAAAACTGAGATTTTGTATCCAAAGCTTAGACAATTTTGTGCAAAAACCAACAACTCGCAATGTACCTTGTTTTCTACATGAAGAAAAACCCCAGCTCCAGCTGCATGTTTGTGCTTACTTCTTTGTTTACAGGCCACATCGTATCTGCGTCGCATATATTAGATAGTAGCGCCGGGGCGTCAACATTAAAATGTATTCAGTATGCACAGTGTCAGTCAGCCAAGTGAATGTGTCTCTGCATATATATATACGCGCCACCCACATGCCAGGCCCCTGGCGGCCCACACCTGCACTACTGAGTCCACACCCGGGTAATGTGCTTAGGGAAATCCCTGTCAGTCGCCGCCGGAGGTCAGAAACCGCGCGCCGGTCACGTGACATAGTTCTCACAGCGCGCCCCCCACCCACCCCACTCCTCCCCCCACCCCCAGGTTCTCCTTAAATTGAATCATACACTGCCCTCGCCATACCCCTCCCCCGCTCCACCCCGCCCCCCTCCCCCTAAGTCCCGCCCACGCCAACATTACTCCCAGTTCGCAGCCTCCCCTCCCACTGTCCCAGCCCTCTTCCCGTCCCACCCGGACACCACTTCTCCCCCGCCCCTCGCTTCCCTATCCATCACCTTGCCCCTTCTCCACACCTCCGTCCTTCCTCGGCTGCCCCTTTCTCTTGCCCTCACAGTCATCCTCTCACAGATTCATCCTATCCACCAGCTACCTCCCCTCTCCATCTATATCTCCCTTCCCCAATTGTCCCAGATCCTTCCTACTCCTCTCACTCCTTATTAGAGACCCCCAGCTTCCTATCCTGCTATCCCTCTCACTCCTTATTAGAGCCCCCAGCTTCCTATCCTGCTAGCGCTCTCACTCCTTATTATAGCCCCCAGCTTCCTATCCTGCTAGCACTCTCACTCCTTATTAGAGCCCCCAGCTTCCTATCCTGCTAGCCCTCTCACTCCTTATTAGATCCCCCAGCTTCCTATCCTGCTAGCCCTCTCACTCCTTATTAGAGCCCCTCAGTTCCCTATGCTGCTAGCCCTTCCACTCCTTATCAGAGCCCTCCAGTTCACTATCCTGCTGGCCCTCCCACTCCTTATTAGAACACCCCAGGTCCCTATCCTGCTCGCCCTCCCACTCCTTATTAGAGCCCCCCAGTTCCCTATCCTGCTAGCCATCCCACTCCTTATTAAAGACCCCCAGTTCCCTATCCTGCTAGCCCCCCCACTCGTTATTAGAGTCCCCCACTTCCCTATCCTACTAGCCATCCCACTCCTTATTAGAGTCCTCCAGTTCCCTATCCTACTAGCCATCCCACTCCTTATTAGAGTCCTCCAGTTCCCTATCCTACTAGCCATCCCACTCCTTATTAGAGTCCTCCAGTTCCCTATCCTACTAGCCATCCCACTCCTTATTAGAGTCCTCCAGTTCCCTATCCTACTAGCCATCCCACTCCTTATTAGAGTCCTCCAGTTCCCTATGCTGCTCGCCCTCCCACTCCTTATTAGAGTCCTCCAGTTCCCTATCCTGCTCGCCCTCCCACTCCTTATTAGAGTCCTCCAGTTCCATATCCTGCTCGCCCTCCCACTCCTTATTAGAGCCCTCCAGTTCCCTATCCTGCAAGCCCTGACCTCATCTAGCCATCTCTATATCGCTATCCCATCCCTCGGCCATTTCCGCTCCACGCACCCCTACCCCCGACTCTACGCCCTCCCACCCCATCCTACCGGCTCTAACCCGACCTCCTCCCACCACCTCTTACTCCAGCCCCTGCCACTCCCTCCCAAACTATCCCATCCCTCCCACCTCCTCCCATCCCTCCTCATCCCCCATCTCTCCCCACCCCTCCCATCTCTCCCCACCTCCTCCCATCTATCCTCACCCCCTTCAATCCTCCCCCCCCATCCCCCATCTTTTCCCACCTCATCCGATCCCTCCCCTCACCCCCTGTCTCTCGCCACCTCCTCCCATCCCTCCCCCTCACTCCCATATCTCTCCACCGCCTCCCATATCTCCCCACCTCCTCCCATCTCTCCCCAGCTCCTCCGCTCCCTCCGTCTCACCCCCATATCTCCAGCTCATCCCATCCATCCCCACATCTTTCTACCTGGTCCCAGTCCCTTCCACGCACCCACCATTTCACAACTTCCTCTAAACCTCTCCCACCACCTCCCACCCCATTCTTTCAGCCCTCCTCCTCCTCCTCCTCCTCCTCCTCCATCACGCACCTCTCCCCGCTACCCGGGCAGTGCAACACCTTACTATACATATACATAGATTTATAGAAACCAATGGGACGAGTTAGCTTTGCGCATAATATCCTCATAACTGACCTCTGGGAAATATATTAAAGCTGCATAGTCCGATGAAATATCAAATTTTCAAAACCAAAACCAATTATCTAGGTTTGATTTTACATATCTTAAGCCTGGTACACACCTCCCATATACGATTCACATGGTAAAACTGACTGCCTGACAGGACCCGTCACAACCCAACCCGTCCCGTTTCACGAATAAAACTGCCCGATTCATTTTGTTAATCTTATAAAACCTGGTACACACCTCCAGTATAACACCTAAAACTGAGTTTTAAGTCTTGAATTTGAAGGCTCTGGTGTGATAGGGGGTCATACACCTAAAGACTGAAGCCAACTCAAACTCAAACTTAGTCGTGAAACAGGCAGTTTTAGGTTTTATACGGGAGATGTGTACCGGGCATAACTTAGATGCTGATGCACTTATTAAGCATTTGTTTCTGCGTAGAAGGCAATACTGAGTCAATTTAACAGAACCTGTTACTGCAGAAGTCTATGTTGAGAGAATTTTGGCAAGCCTGCCAAAACTAATTTCCATGTTTGCACTCAAAATATCTAAAAAGTTTACCATTTAAAATAAAATTGACTATGAACTAAAATAGATACTAGCAATCGATCTAATATATTTATCTCAGAAAATTTACAGAAATTCAAAACCATCGGACTATGCAACTTAAAATAAGCATACTACAATACCTCATATGTGCTATTCAGCCAACATTCTCTGGCTATGACCCTTACTAAGGTCAAGCTATGTATAGCACATTTGCTACACCCCACCACTTTCCATTATGCACTGCGCATCGGGCGACCCTGGAAGGCAAGTTGTAATGTAGCCCATCTTCTCCTGCTGATTCCAGCGATCCAGATCCAATCTCTGATACCAGCATATCAGCAGCCGAGGACATCCTTCACGCCAGGTTGCGTTGTATTTATAAACACCATCACATTTTCTAGTCGGCCTAATTGAACAGAGTCCCAGCGGCATAGCTAGGCATACGCGCATACGCCAAAACGTCCACATCATTTTGTCAACAACAAATACAATTAAAAAATAATAAAGAGAGAGAGAGAGAGGAGGCATGTAGTAGTCCGGAGTGTCGAAAACTCTAGTCTAAAATGTGTAAATTCCGCCAGCTTAAGCTTAAGCGGCCCCCTAAACCCCCTGCCAAAATTAGGAGTACACATCATTAAAGGTCTAGCTACGCCCCTGAGTCCCCTTATATATATACATATGAGTCAGTCTCATGATAATATTAATAGGCCAATTCGTGCATGGGAAAAATACAAAAGAATTGTCTTAATGGTATTTGTTTTCATTTTTCCTCAAACTACATGTATTTGTGCCTGAACACCGAAAATTTGTCATTCACAATTATTGATAACACTATATTGTACAGCCTTGACGAATTCTTATTACTTTCTTATTCTAACCTCATTTAACTAGTAGTAAATCACTGGTAAATTATTTATAATAATTACGATGATTAATAATTATAGATTTTAGATGGAGCATTTCATTTTCAAAACCAAAACAATTATCTAGATTTGAACCTACATATCTAACATAGAAGTCCCGGTCACATACACGTTAGTGAACGTAGTTGAACGTAGGATAGATTAACGTGGGCAAACATGGTGTAAGTATGTTAAACTATGGTGTAAAAACGTTAAGGTACAGCAGGTTTTCATACGGATAAATATGTTATGGCATTCAACGCACGATAGCCTCCACTGCGTTCAACTATGTTCTACTACGTCCAAGTATGATAGAGTGTGGTAGAGTATGCTAGAGTATGCTAGAGTATGCTAGAGTACACTAGAGTACATTAAGAGTATGGAGACTTCACCACAGAATGTTAGCCTCTAAGATAGCCCTCTTTTGAACATGTCCAACAATTAAATCGGAACTCATGGCCCACCCATGTTATTACCAAGTTAGTATGATGGAGAAGTATGGATGCCGGTGTGTTCAACTACATTCAACTACGTTCAACTACGTTAGCCTCCACTACGTTCAACTAAGTCCACTAACGTGTATGTGACCGGGCCTAGAGACTGATGCATAAGTTGCAAGATAAAACGGGACATGGAGTCAATTTAAAGGAATCTGGTAGCTTACCTATGGTGCCACAACTCTGGCTTCCTTGCCACCAAACTAATTTGAGATGTTGCCACCTAAAATATCTTAGTAATTCAAAACAAAAGTGACTTCAAATTCACTTAAGGGTATAACAATCAATTTAATATATTTAATATATTTCTCTCTGTAAAATAAAAGAAAGCCAAAACCATCGGAAAATGCAAGTTTTAGCATGTATTCTATTTAAACTTCCACTTTCCCATCGAGTGCCCATTCCTTGGCAGCAATCCTACTCCACTGTACACTACCCAAGCACTCTCCAATCGTCGACTTAATGGGCTGAACACGTGGCAGCAAGTACCCATACTACCCGGAGATAAATGATCAAATCCGCTTGAACTAGATGCTATTATTCCTTTTATATATATGTTTTTGTGTTTCTCTTCCAGTGGAAATGGCTTCAAGAAGGAGGGGGAAGCCTTACCTCACAACTTCCCAGGGACTCCATTTGCGACTGAGCCTTCTCCAATATGGCTCCAAGGGGCTGAGTTACACCAGAGAGCTTGTATATAGATGAGAGGGACAACTCCCATACTATACCGTGTAACAGCTGCCGACTGTGGCGCTCCAAGTGGTGGTTGTTGAACAGTTTACGCAAATGGGCAAACTCAAGGCATTGTCAATGGTCGTGTGCAATCTTGCTACAGAAAAAGTGAAATATCTCTAAAACTACACCACCTAGAAGCAAATTGCATGGTACACATATAGAAAACATGTTTACCGAAAGGATTATATTAAATGTATAAGGTTACAGTTCTGGATTTCTATTAATTTTGAATAAAACTGACATTTTGCACTGCACGTACGGCAAACTCAATGCATTGTCAATGGTCGTGTGCAATCTTCCGACAGAAAAAGTGAAATATCTCTAAAACTACACCAAATAGAAACAAGCCGCTTAGTACACATATAGAAAACATGTTTACCAACAAGATTATATTGAATTTATAAGGTTAGGGTTCTGGATTTCAATTAATCTTTTAAGAAAATTAATGGTTTGCACTGCGCGTACCGGCAAACTCAAGGCTTGTTCAACAATAACCGCCAGGATCACCACTGCAGCCTGTGTTACATATGTTCGCGGGAGTTGTCCCTCTCATCTGTATACACGCTCTCTGGTTACACACAAGAAAGGTGTGGGCTTGGATTCCTGATCTGGTGCCAGGCGGGATGGCTGAATGAGTTAGATCATCTGTCTCCCATGTTGGTAGATCGTGGGATCGTGAGTTCGAACCCTGGTCGAGTCAAACCAATGACTTAACAATTTATATGTGTGGCTACCTAGCCAGGTGTTCGGCATTATTAGGATAGGGCAAGGAGCAGTGGAATGAGGAAGAGCAATCATCTGCGATTGCATTTTCACCTGCTTAAACAACTAATGTACCAACAACACCAGATTGTCCGGGCTCGTATTGTGGTGGTGGGAGCTGCTCGAGTTTGGAGTAGCTCAAATTTGGTTTATTTATTCATTTGTAGTTTTAGATCCTAGCAACATCTAAGGTCATATCAGATGGGTATCGACTTGCGACAGTGCACACTGATGGCAACATTATAGTTCTGTCCCGCAGTGAGATCAGGCCACGGGCACCCTGACCCAGATATCCCACACAGTCACTTTATCCTCATACTGCGCAAACCAGTCCTTGTCCTACGCTATTACTGTCAAGCCACAGGCTAGGTGGCGACAAGTATAAATTCTATACGCCAGTGGTTTGACTCGGCTGGGATTCGAACTCCATTCCTTCCGCATGGGAATCCTGCGCTCTACCGATTCGCTCACCGCGTCTGGTAGCTCACATTTGGAGTGGCTAGTGCATGTACAATATATAGACATCCATACACAATTCCCTGGTTAGGTGAATGCGTTCCTACTACTCTTTCCACTACCAGGCCTTGAGGCTCTGAGATCTCCCAGATCTCCTCCCTTGTGGTGTGATTGCAATGCTGTATTCAGTGGAGAATACATATATATATATATTTTACCTCGGTATACCGCCTCTGGCTAGCCGCAGGCTAGGGAGAAGGAAGCACATCCGGGTCCAGCAATTAGCATAAGTGACTCACAACGGGAGGACGTTTGTGAGTTGCTCCAACAGGATTTATCTACTAACTACTTCTTAATCACAAAGTAAGTAATGGAAATTTAGTTTAAACTGTTTATGATGCCTTATAGCATCACATTATGAAAGTTCAGAACTTTCTCAGGTCCAATTTGGACTTTGTATGTGTTTTTTACTTGAGGATAGAACACTGCGTGCCGCTGGCACTTACGAAACCGATAGTCCTTTGTTCTATCGACACCTGTTTTTGAGACAGGGAGAAATGGTAACCCGAGTTGCTCATTTCCTAAGAAAATTCTCCCGGATCCTGCCTAGAGGATGTTGTTGGGGAATATGCCCTGATAGCTAGTTTTACTGAGCCAGGGTGTAGTTTCTTAGTTTGATTAGCCTACTCTATCTATGGTGTACCTTCTTAGTTTTATTAATATACCCTATCTCGAGATTAATTATCTTATTTAATCTACCCTACCTAATACTTGCACTTCTTTGCTTTAATAATATACCCTTTCTAATATTGATTTACAAACATATCAGAGACACCCAATGTGGGTTGATCACCTCCAAATACCGACTCCACATCCCCACCTCCACACATCCTCCACACCCCGACATCCACATCCCCAAATCCACACCCTCACCTCCTCATCCCCAACCTCCACATCCCCTACCTCCCCATCCGCACAACCACATCCGCACACCCACATCCGCCAAATCCACACCCCCACCTCCTCATCCCCCACCTCCACATTCCCCATCTCCACATCATCCACCTCAACATCCCCACCCCCTCATCCCATCTCCACATCCTTACCTCCACATCTGCACACCCATATCCGTACCTCGACACCCCAACCTCCACATCTCCCAATTGCCCCAGCTTCACATCCGCCCTCCACATCGCCCACATGCCCAATTTCCACATCCTTACCTCCAAATTCCCCACATCCATAGCCCCCACCTCTACATCCCCAACCTCCACATCCCCAACTTCGACACCCCAACTTCCACGTCCACATCCACCACACCCCCACATCCCCCACATTCACACACTACCCTAAGCTCCTCATCCTCCTCTCCGAACCTTTTTCCCCGCACACTCTCCACACCACAAATACCCTCAGAACCCCCAATCCCACCCCACACACACCCTACCCTGCGCCTCCACTTCATCCCTTCATCTCTTCTTCTCCACCCATGCCTTGCCGCAGCCTCTTCATGTTATAGCGCATTAATCCTGCCTTTCGTCGGGCCTTCTTCCAACACGCTAATCACGCCCATCCCCTTGCTGTCGATGCTATCATTAGCCTTCCATTTTTGTCTGCATCGATTCCCCCTCTGGGATCCAGCGTGCAGGACAACTGGTCCTCTGCGTCTGTGAGAAGACAATGCTGGACGAGTGATCAGCAGGTTCCGGCTGGTATTACCAGGCCGCACGCCGGGTAGAAGACAACAAAAACTCAGGCTCACACTGGTGTGTTTAATCAATATCCCCAAAACACGTCTACATTGCCGATGATTCGGTGCATTGTTTATTATGCAGGAAGACTATTATGAAGGAAATAGGGGTTGGGGGGGACGGAAGCATATTGTCATTGCCTAATTAAATAATGTTTAATCATTTCATTGTGGTGGAAATCTGGGACATGGTCTGAAGCCAGAGTGTTTGTGCCCCGGTGGTTCAGTAGTTGGCGAATAGAGAATCTCTCCATATTTTGAAAAAAAACGCCACTTCATGAACAATTCGGTGACCATTTTAGCTTCCTGAACCATTCAGCTTCATGATCAATTCAGTTGCCTTGCCTACTCTGTTACACGCGCAGTTTAGCTTCCTAAGCCTGTCTGATTCCTGACCACTTCAGATTCCTGAGCCACTCTGCTTCCTGTACAATTGAGCTTCCCAAGCCTGACCACATCATGAGCAATTGAGTTTCCTGATCCACTCAACTTCATAGACACATGTGCATAGTGAGGAACTACTGGTAATGACAAATTTGACATTCTGAGTAGCGCTACATACTGACCAATGGAACACACTGACCAGTTCAGCTTCTTGATCAACTCCGCTTAATGCACATCCATGCATAGTGATTAACTACTGATAATGACTAATTCGACATTCTGAATGATGCTACATACTGAAGAATGCAACACACGGAGTCCTGATGCTCCATGACCAGTTCAGCATCTTGATTCACTCCGCTTAATGGACATCGATGCATATTGATGAACTACTGATAATGACTAACTTGACATTCTGAATGATGCTACATACTGAACAATGCAACAGACTGAGTGCTGATCCTATATGAACAGTTCAGCTTCTTGCGAAAATCAGCTTCATAGACACCCATGCATGCTGAGGAACAACTGATAATGACAAATTCAACATTCTAAAAAGCGCTTTATTCTGAACAAAGCAGCTCATAGCGTACCAATCCTACATGAACAGTTCAGCTTCTTGAGAAAATCAGCTTCATAGACACCCATGCATGCTGAGCAACAACTGATAATGACAAATTCAACATTCTAAAAAGCGCTTTATTCTGAACAAAGCAGCTCATAGAGTACCAGTCCTCCATGAACAGCTCAGCTTCTTGAGAAAATTCGCTTCATAGACACCCATGCATAGTGAGGAACTATGCATAGTGAAGAACTCACCATCATCATCATGCTGTTGGTCGTGATGCGACAAAGACTGCTTTCATTACTTGACTGCCGCTCTCCATTTAGCTCTCTGCTGTGAGAGAGGAACTACTGATGAAGATACATTAAACAATTTGAATAACGCTACAAGCTCAACAAAGGAACACACTGAATTCCATATTTAGCCACTCCTACATTCATATTATAGCTGAGATTACAATTTTCTCAGAAAAACAAGAACTAATTGAGTAGCCAGCATGAAGTGTTGACTTATTAATTACAGCGTGTGGATTTAGTAGTCAAATCAATTATTTAATCAAATTTATTGCATGAAACAATACATTTTTATAATGTGATCCCTTAAGTATGGGCATGCACTGTAATGAAATCTGCATATATTCTTCCCCAATTTTGAGTTGTGGATGTAATGCAATAGAAGGAGATACCAACAATAATATGGAACTTCAACTTAATTTTTTTCCCATAAAGCATAAAGATGTAGCCACAATACTAGAAAATAGCTTTACACATGCAACAATCGCTACGGTTTTATTACTGAAGTTGTGGTATTCTCAGGATAACATATTTCCTAATTTAACAAGCATGGGACAAGCACGGGACACGACAGTTACGTCCAGAACGAGTTTAATCACCATGGAATATTAGATAGAAAGAAAATATATATGCATAAAATTGAATATTTATTTCAAGTAAAAGTCTGCTTATATTATTTCATTGACTAACAGGTTAATGTCTATGCAAAATAAAGGTCTGGTAGGCTGTAGAAAAGTCCACTTTCTCCATTTAGCAGATTCCTGTCTTTAAAACACAATATTTTTGGAATGAACATGTTGGCTTTTTTTTAATATGTCACATTAGGCCTTAATATTTTCACATCTATCCCTCGAATGTGTTAGAATACCAATTCTATAAAGAAAATAACTCCTCTCCTCTTTCCATAATTGTTTTTGCCCATTACATACTATGGAGTTTGACACCCCTGCCCTACAGAGTTGTAAACCACTGCCTTGTGGTGCAGGTTCTTGCCAGAACCGAAGGCTAAGGGAGCAAACCCTAAACAGAAAACCATGTCACTGTTGCAGCATTAAGGGCGGTTGATATATGGAACTCCCAACATCTCCTGACTAGCCACTGCAGGGACATGTTCTTGCCGGTGTGAAACCTCTATTTGCTCCCCGAGAGAGTGCCACTGGAAACTTGCAAAAGCCAGCAGCACTTCAACATTTTGCAGGCAGTTTTCATGAAATGTCATGAAGCTCTGGACAACATCCAGCAGCGCATTGTCCATGTTGCCGGAAACATGCATAATTCAAAATACCTGGCTACGGGCTTGATATGATAAGTAACATAGATACCGTTCGGAGCACGCGTTGCTATGGACCGAATTGACTTCCGGTAGTAAATCCAAGCGTAGCTCAGTTCTTACCTGGCCACCGTCATTGACGTACTGATACTGCTTGAGTTGAATTTTACTACGCTAAAGATGCCAAAAGTAAAATCTGTAGTAGGGAAGTATTCCAAGGCTTTGTTGAGGTCAATGGAGTCTTCCGAGGACGATTGTAATGGTGTTTTCCAGGAAAAAGATTCATCTGACAGGCGCGTGTCGACCGCGCAGTTACAAATGGAGGAGCTGGACTCGGTTCCACCAGTGCCATCGACGTCAAGTGATACAGGGATGTTGACACTTGGTAATATAGCTACGTTACTGGATGTGAAGCTGAAATCATCTCAAGAGCCGTTGTTAGATCGTATCTGCCGGCTGGAGGAGTCATATCGACATGGAGGACAATTTCTGGGCAGATCGGACGAACCTCCGATTTCCAATGATGACGTGACGGAAGATTCAATTGTGACAGTTCCTCGCACTGGCGAGGTATCGGAGGTTCGTTCGAGCAGAGTGTGCACTGGGGAAACGAGTGTGCACGCGACAAAAGGTAAAGTGTGTCTTAATAATTGTTGTGGCCATCGAGCATGTAAGCGAGCATCTTCAGATTTGGATGGTGATACGGACAGTGATGGCTCAATGATGAGGGAACTAATTTATTATGCGGGTAAGAAGGCAAGAAAAGCAAAAACTTTTAAATTAGTTCCGCATAAGTATGTAATCAGAAATGAAAAGAAAGGAAAAGTACAGCAAGGTGAATCAACTTGGTTCGAGTATTTGGCGGCGATTAGGCGCATGGTAAAGCGTGGTGACGTTCCAGTGTCCTGGGAAAAACATTTGGAGGAGCATGTTGACACTATTTTGGACATGGCTCAAAATTACTCCTGGCGTACGTGCCTCACATACAGTGAAAAAATCTTCAACATGGTGGCGGATAAAAGGTTACCGGGAGGTTGGGAAGATCAAGGCAAAATTGTAGAAGTTAGACGAGATGTATGTGGTCTTGGAAAACGGATCGATAATACTGTGAATGCTACTGCCTGGTCGAGTGCAACTGAATACAAAAAAGGGGTGGATACTCGCCCATGTATTATTTGGAACCGTGGAGGTTCATGTGGACACACTGGTGACCATGGTGAAGGAAGTAATAAATTTAGTCATATTTGCTCTTACTGTGCGTTTAAATTGAGGAAGAAACATACACATAAAGAAATCGATTGTAAAACTAAACAACATGCAAAAGACAACGTTGGGGATGAATCATCTACTCGTGCAAAGCATTTTTAATTGGCAGCTGGTCTGGGGCTGCGTGTGCGGGTGAGAATGTGCGTGTATCTTCGGAGCAAGTTCAATGTGTCAAGTCTGACTCTACAGATGGCGCCATCGCACAGTCGTCGTCTCTTAACCCAGTCGACACTGGCCGGAGTGAGTTCAATGCGGTGGCTCTGACGGTGGCGTGTCGGCCTGTTAATAACTCGATTGTGTCTGATCAGATTAGTTCCACGGAATGTTCTACTTTGCTGGTTGATGAATATAATAATGCTAGTGAGGTATTGGATTCTGAGGGTACACTACCGACACTTTCAAGTCCCCTGGGGAACATCGTTAGAAGAAATTCAGTAAATTTGTGTAAAAGACAGCTTGCGCCATCTAATGTATTATCAAAGAACTGTAAGTTCCAAAAACTTCAAATTGGTGGTGGCACTAATGGTGTTCAAGGAAATAGGGTTAATCAAGGTAACGATTCTTGTCAAATGGCACGGGAGAGGACAAAGATACATTATAAATGGTTTAATAAATCAAAGCGCAAGTTAGTCAATATTGATTGTAAAACTAGATATGTGACTGACATCGAGTTTAAAAACATAGGTACGGCGACACATCAGGCACCATTGATGGTGATTCCGGCACCGACTGGGTTCGTTGGATGCGGTTGTCCTAGTAACGGCCAAACAGTGGATGCTAGTGCCCGTCACACGGGTTTTAAACTACCGTTAGCAGATAGTTTGAATATTGGACTACACCCTCTGGACAGATTCGGTACTTGCTTGTCAGCAAAGTCGAATATGAACGATACAGACTGTGTAACAGTGCTTGACTCTGAATTGAACAACAATGAACTAAATGAGATTGGCCCAGCCGCCGACTTAATTAAAATTTCTCCTTGCATTGTATCTCAATCTTCTCATTTCGTTACTCCAGATACTATGTTTCATGTTCCTGTTTGTTATGATTGTTCTGGTACGTTGAAGAATGAGATAGAATGTTGTTCTATTTCCACGGATCTAGCGAGTCCACATTGTATTCTTGGTAATACTGACCTTGATAATGTTACAATTATCAGGAGTTCGGGTTCGAACTCACCAAACTGTTTAGTTAATAAAAAGGATCGAAATACTGGTAGTATCGATCCACCTAGTAGTATAATTGAAAGTTCTGAAAAAGTTTGCTCTGCTGACAGTGTTGATTCCGTTCATGGATTGTTAAAATTTAATAATGTTACGCAAAATGCTAATTGTGTTGATGTTAATGTTTTGTTAGATCCACAAATCTATGGTAATAATGTTGTTGGGTTCTGTGATAAGTCACCACTAGATTGCCTCCCGTTTGTGTTGGAAAAGTGGCCAACGTTAGTTGAAAATTGTACAATGTCTGTTCCCTATGCTGATATTTTTAGTAAAGTCAGAACTTCTGGAATGCCTAATTATTTGTCGGCTAAGATTCCTGTCCCTTCAGGTTTAATTATTAATAACTGGAGAGATTTATTATTAGGATATGAAGACAAGGAACTAGTATCATTTTTAGAATTTGGTTGGCCAGCCAACTTTACTGGATCAGTTGTACCAACCCCAACGTTGAGTAATCATGCTCGTTCTAAGGAAGATTTGTTTTGGATTGATAATTACGTTGCTACTGAATTACTTCATGGTGCTTTGTTGGGTCCTTTTGATGATCCGCCCTTTTGTCCATGGGCACAAATTAGCCCTATTATGACCCGCCCCAAGAAAAATACTGATGAACGGAGAATAATAGTCGATCTTAGTTACCCACTGGGGCGTAGTGTAAATTCTGGAATTAATAAGGGTTTTTATCAAGGGAAGCCGTATAAATATAATCTCCCCACTATAATGTCCTTAGCTAAGGAGGTTACAAAATTGGGTAAAAGTTGTTTTATGTGGTCAATTGATCTGGCAAGGGCTTATAGACAGTTACGGACGTGCCCTTTAAGTGTACCGTTGTTTGGTATTAAAGTTAATGAAAAAATGTATTTCGATATTGCTCCACCGTTCGGGTGTCGAACATCGAGTATGGCTTGTGCTCGCACGACATCTGCTGTGGTTTATTTGATGAGGAAAATGGGGTTTTTTGCTTTATGTTTTCTGGATGATTTTGTGGGGGTGGAGGATTCATTGGTTAAAGCACAAAAGGCGTATGATTATGTCCTAAAATTGACTGCATGTTTAGGCTTAAAATTATCGTTTAAAAAATGTGTCCCTCCTACACAAACTTTAATTTGGTTAGGTTATGAGATAAATTCAAAAGAATTATTTGTACGTATTCCTGATGACAAGCTATTAGATATTTTATGGGAATGTAAAAAGTGGATCGTGGGTAAACAAGTTACGCGTAAAAATGTGCAGAGGCTGGTGGGTAGGTTACAATTTATTTCTAAGTGTGTCATGTCTGCACGTGTTTTTATGAATAGAATTCTAGAATTTCTCAGGAATACACCATTTATAGGAAAGGTTAAAGTTACAGATATGTTAATTAGAGATATAGCTTGGTTTTTGCGTTACTCAGAAGGTCATAATAAGCTAGTTTTGTTGCATCATAGCCCTAGCAAGAAGTGGATCATCGAATGTGATTCTTCATTACGCGGTGGAGGCGCGTTCAGTCCAACTCATTACTATTCTGAGATGTATTCTTCAAAATATTTAACAAATGAATTTCATATTGCACAGCTAGAAGCTGTGAATTTGGTAGTTGCTTTAAAAAATTTGTCTCCACCTGATCCACATGATTATCGTATTGTAATAAACACGGATAATGCTGCTTCCCAACAGGTGTTATCTACTGGTGCTGGGAAGGATCCGGTATTATGCGCTTGTGCTCGCGAAATTTGGAGGTTTGCAGCCACATATTCTTGCGACGTACAAGTTGTCCATAAACCTGGAAAAGACCTGGTATTAGCAGATGCTCTAAGTAGGTTGTTCTTGGATAATAAATTTAAAATAATTGCTGATAAATTATGTCAGCAAAAGTTATTAACTAAAGTACATGTTTCTTTTAATGAGCAGGTCCTCGATGTTGCTTTATGAACAGGGCCGCTGCATATTGATAATTTTTATTTTTATTTTTTTGCCTTTATCAATTTGCAGAGAGTAGACGGGCGTTAGTACATAGGATAGGTGTGTACTTCTCAGCAGGATTAGCAGCAGGGACTTGGAGAAATAAAAGGGTACAGTTTAGGGAGTATCTAATGTTTTGCAAGAATATTGGTGACAATCCTAAGAGGCCCAAAATGAAGACGGTAATGTTGTATGCTTTATATTTAAATGATAACCTAAAGACAGAAGGAGCGATTAAGAATTATATGAGTGGAGCAAGGACGTGGATAAGATTAATGAAAGGAGATACTGAATCATTTGATTGTTATGCTATGACGGTAATTAAAGCCGGGATTTGTAAACTTAAAAACAATACTGTAAATAGAGCATATCCATTAAATATTAAACATATTAAAATGATAATTATAAAATTTAACAAAATTAAAGATGATGGCCTTGTGTTGATTGTTGCATTATTAATAGGCTATTTGTGTTTATTAAGACAATCTAACTTATTTTATTCCGAGGTAACTGGTGATGGCGGTCACATGCTGCTCAAGGAAGACATCAAGGCACACGAATCACATCTAACAGTAACAGTTAGAAGCACTAAGACCACACACAGACCGCAGGATGTGTACAGTATTGAGCTACCACAAGGTGCAAGGCAAAACTTCTGTCCACTGCGAGCTTGGCTCAAGTACATAAAGCTGACTCCATTGCAAGAGGGTGCACCAGCATTCATGATGAACAATGGAGATCCTCTGACAGCAAAAGTGTTTAATAAGTGCATGCAAGCGGCATTAAAATCATGTGGCTATACATGGTGGCCAATGGTAACATGTCACAGTCTACGACGAGGAGGAGCACAAGCGTACGCACGAGTGGGGATGCCTATAGACTGTATAAAAAGACTTGGGAGATGGAAATCAAATAGTGTATTTAATTATGTAAATAAAAATTGTGTTGGGTAGGAAGCATCATCTCTCCTGTTCCAAATTTGGCTGAGAGATGATGATCCCAGTGTGAAATTTGAATGATGGTGGCTCTGAGAAATGAAAGTGCAAATGTGAGTGAGTGTGCCAGATGTGAGCTGAGAGTGTGACCGTGATCTTCTGTAGCTGTGTCGTTATGTCTTCCGTTTCAAGTTTTCATTACAGGATTGAATGAAGAGTACTCAGAATGATATCATATAGTAGTATGATAGTACAATCAATAATATAATATTATACCTGCATATAAGTAATTGCATTATAGAAAATATTTAACTCAAATATAACCTGCAAATATGTAATAATTGATTTAGATCCTGATCAGCTTGTATTATCTGATGAAAGAGTATAGGTAATACTATATCTCAATTGTATTATGAGGGGAAAACTTAATAGAGTGCTATAGGTGTTCACAATGGTTGTAGGCAAACAAAAGGCCTGTGTAAAAAATTTATTAAGGCCTGATTAATTAAATTTATTAGCCATAAACACATTATCTGTGTATGGTTTTGAATTGAAACACAAAACACACCACACCTTCCATGTGTAACACAGGGAAACATGCATAATTCAAAATACCTGGCTACGGGCTTGATATGATAAGTAACATAGATACCGTTCGGAGCACGCGTTGCTATGGACCGAATTGACTTCCGGTAGTAAATCCAAGCGTAGCTCAGTTCTTACCTGGCCACCGTCATTGACGTACTGATACTGCTTGAGTTGAATTTTACCCAGCCCACCCACCCATCAGCCAGTCAGGTGTTACCCCTGAGAGCTGAGAGGGCTGAGAGATGATGATCCCAGTGTGAAATTTGAATGATGGTGGCTGTGAGAAATGAAAGTGCAAATGTGAGTGAGTGTGCCAGATGTGAGCTGAGAGTGTGACCGTGATCTTCTGTAGCTGTGTCATTATGTCTTCCGTTTCAAGTTTTCATTACAGGATTGAATGAAGAGTACTCAGAATGATATCATATAGTAGTATGATAGTACAATCAATAATATAATATTATACCTGCATATAAGTAATTGCATTATAGAAAATATTTAACTCAAATATAACCTGCAAATAAGTAATAATTGATATTAGATCTTGATCAGATTGTATTATCTGATGATATAGTATAGGTAATTCCAATATCTCAATTGTATTATTGAGAAATAGGTGCTATAAGATTGTTCACAAAGGTGTAGGCAAAAGGCTGTGTAAAAATTTATTAAGCCTGATTAATAAATTTATTAGCCCATAAACAAATTATCTGTGTCTGGTTT
>CM059191.1:40815441-40884062 GCA_030323885.1 Branchipolynoe longqiensis
ATGCAGGTATAGCAGGTATAGCAATACCTCAGGGAATTTGACGCCCCTGCCTTGCAGAGTTCTAAACCACTGCCTTGTGGTACAGGTCCTTGACAGAACCGAAGGCTAAGGGAGCAAACCCTAAACAGAAAACCATGTCACTGTGGCAGCATTAAGGGCAGTTGATGTATGGAACTCCCAACATCTCCCGACCAGCCACTGCAGGGACAAATAGATTTGCGCCTGTCTTGACATGTTCTTGCCGGTGTGAAACCTCTATTTGCTCCCCGAGAGAGTGCCGCTGGTAACTTGAAAAAGCCAGCAGCACTTCAACACTTTTGCAGGCAGCTTTCATGAAATGTACAACCGCACAAAACACCATACCGGCTCGGTCGTCGCCCGGGTTATCAAGGACCGCGCTGCTCGAGCTCATCTTCCGTCGACAGCGGAAAATCAGCTAGGAGGAACACAACGCAAGACAACACAACTACTGACAATTGCCCAATGGAACGTCAGGACTCTTCTCGACCGAGAAGCAGCTGACCGACCAGAAAGACGTACGGCACTAGTAGCAATTGAACTGGCAAAATACAACATCGACATTGCCGCCCTATGCGAAACAAGGTTCTCAGAGTCTGGTAGTCTCAATGACCTGGAATACTCTTTCTTCTGGAGTGGCAAACCCGAAGGAGAGAGAAGGGAGGCAGGAGTGGGCTTTGCTATCAAAAAGGACATCGTCACAAAGCTGACAGAAATGCTACGGCCACAGTAAGTGACAGAATCATGACGATGAGACTACCTTTGAGCAAGGACAACTTTGCTACAATTATCAGTGTGTACGCTCCAACAATGACAAACCCAGATGATAACAAGGAGGCCTTCTACAACCAGCTGGCAAGTACGCTCAGTGACATCCGTCACACGGATAAGCTACTGCTGATAGGAGACTTCAATGCATGGATAGGAAGAGACAATGACAAGTGGCCCTTGGTCATGGGCAAGCATGGAATCGGGAAATGCAACTCCAATGGTGAGCTCCTACTGGCTTTGTGCTCTGAGTTCGAACTGATAGTAACAAACACCATGTTCAAGCAGAAGGATGAACGCAAGACCACTTGGATGCATCATCGTTCCAGGCACTGGCATATGATCGACTTCATCATCACAAGGTGCCGGGATAAGATGGACATCCACAGTACCCGAGCCATGCGTGGAGCTAACTGCTGGACCGATCACCAGATGCTAAGGTCAAAAGTGGCATTCAGAATACGAGAAAAACACAACAGGCAAGGGACAAATAAACCGACAAAGCTCAACACAGCAAAATTAAGTACCATCAGTCACAAGGAGAGCTTCAAGCGGGAGATGGACAGCGCTCTCGCACAATGGGAGGAGAAGGAAAGCCCAACACCAGATGAGGAATGGGCAGCGTTGCAGCAGGTTGTATACAACACAGCTAAAACTTATCTCGGCAAGCCAGACAGAAAACATCAAGACTGGTTCGACCCCAACAATCAGGAGCTACAGAATCTTATGAGCAGAAGAGACCAAGCCCACCAGAGAGTGTTGCAGACCAGGAACACTAGATCCACCACTGCAGCATACAAAGATGCCTGCAGATTGCTACAAAAATGAACCCGTGCATTGAAGTCAGACTGGTGGGAAATGAAGGCAGAGGAGCTGCAGAGAGCTGCAGACAGAAACAACATGAAGGGCTTCTACAGCGGACTGAAGGAAGTGTGGGGACCCGTGAAGAAGGGAGCTGTTCACCTGAAATCAACAGATGGAACGGAGACCTTTTCCGACAGCAAGAGAGTTGTGGCAAGATGGAGCGAACACTTCCAGAAGCTACTCAACGTCCCTGGTGACATAGATCACGAAGCTCTGAACAACATCCAGCAGCGCATTACCACAACATGCCTCGATGAGATTCCAACCATGGATGAGATGGCTAGAGCAATCGCCAGCCTGAAAGATGGCAAAGCACCTGGGGGTGATGGAATTCCTGCCGAGGTATGGAAGCATGGAGGAGACAATCTGCTCAAAAGACTGCACCAACTAATCCGGCATTACCAAAACATGCCGCAATGAGATTCCAACCATGGATGAGATCGCTAGAGCAATCTCAAGCCTGAAAGATAGCAAAGCACCTGGGGGCGATGGAATTCCTGCTGAAGTATGGAAGCACGGAGGAGACAAGCTGTTCAACAGACTGCACCAACTAATCACCAATGCCTGGGAGGAGGGTTCTGTACCCCAACCATGGAAGAATGCCAGCATTGTAACCATCTCCAAGAAAGGTGATCAAACAGACTGTGGGAACTATAGAGGAATCTCTCTTCTTTCCATAGCAGGCAAGATCTTCGCCAGAATCCTCCTCAACAGACTATCTATTTACATAACACCTTATGTAGTTCCTGAGTCAGTGTGTCTTCAGAGGTAAGCGGAGCACCGTGGATATGATATTTTGTCTCCGACAGCTACAAGAAAAGTGCATTGATTTGTCGATTTCACTAAGGCATTTGATACAGTCAGGAGGACCTGGCTATGGCAGCTACTGAGGAAGTATGGATGCCCAGAGAAGTTCACAACTATGATCGAGGCACTATATACAGGAATGATGGCGAACGTTAGTGTTGGAGGGGGAAGTCTCGGAATCATTCAGGGTTACCAATGGGGTTGTGTAATGGCCCCCACACTCTTCTCCATCTTCTTATCAGCAATGCTTGACGAGGCTTTCCGAGACATGGGGGATCGCATCTGTATACAGTCCAGAGAGAGCACTGACCTATTCAATGTCGCACACTTCAGAGCGAAGAACAAGACTACTCGGATACTGGTGAGAGAGCTGCTATTCGCAGATGGCAGTGCACTGGTTGCCCACTATGCTGAAGAGATCCAGAAAATAGTGGACGCTTTCTCCGATGCATCAAAGAAGTTTGGCCTGAATATTAACATCAAGAAGACGGAGGTGCTGTACCAACCCAACTGTACAAGAACCCAAGAGGAGGATATCATGGTTTACGGAAACAAGCTGAATTCTGTTCCGGAATTCACCTACCTCGGAAGCACTATATCAAGTGATGGATGCATTGATGCTGAAATACAGAGGAGGATGGCCAAGCCTAGCGCATCTTTCGGCCGACTATGCCAGAGACTCTGGAACAACCAGCATGACTCTGGAACAACCAGCAACCAACTAGCATGTGTCCATGCTAGTCAAAGGCAAGATCTACCGTGCAATCATGCTATCCACCCTACTATACGGAGCCGAGGCCTGGACAGTGTACAGACAACAGGTGAAAAAGCTGCATGCATTCATGATGCGACATCTGCGTTCAATCATGAGGCTAACCTGGAAGGACAAAGTGACAAATAAGGAAATACTCAAGCAGACGGGGCTGCCCTCTATGGAAGATCTTCTGATAAAAAAAAAATCTCCGGTGGACTGCACAGCTCATGAGGATGTCATCAGACAGGCTACAAAAGGGGATCCTCTATTCTCAACTGTCTTCTGGTTACAGAAAGAGAGGGTGCCCTCAACTCCGATTCAAGGATACCATCAAGAGAAACCTGAAGCTGAGAGACATTAAGACCAACTCATGGACATCACTCTCACAGCAGAGAGCTAAATGGAGAGTGGCAGTCAAGTAATGAAAGCAGTCTTTGTCGCATCATGACCGACAGCATGATGATGATGACATACTGGAAAATACATTGGCCCCATTTACCATGACACGACCCATATGGGAACGCCACGGCGTGTAGTAGGAACTGACCCTTGCACTATGACCCTGACATATCACACTGTAAAATATTCTGATAATAAGCGGTGTTGGGGGAATGCAAATGTTCTATTGTGAAACAGGTATACATGGCCAGCTGCATAAGTGTTTATGTAGGTGCTGCTGGTGCTTGATTGATAGCTAAATAGACATGGTGGTGCTGGCAGGACTGTGTGCAAGAGGCACTCAGAGCCCTGCACACTACCCCCTGCCCCCTCTGCTAGTCAGGATCACCACACTCAGGCTCAAGGCAGGTGGTGGCAGGGGAGCCACACACCTTGGCGGTGGTGGGCAGATCACTGATAACCATGGGGAATGGGAATGCTGGATCCCTATTGGTAGAGCTAAGAATGCTTGTTTCTCATTGTGAGAATCGGGTGGGGTGATACTCTACACTAAATGCCCCCAGCTCTGCCAATTTGGATTTCCACCACTGTGTATAACTTAGAGCGTCATCAAAGGCCGGTTGCTTTCATATCATGTCTATGTGGTGTGGGAGGTTAAAAATCCCTTGGGTTGGTAAAAGTGTAGGCTCAGGCTTTCTATCGACCAGCAGTGGAGAGGGGAAGACCAGTCGTCTGTGACTGGAATTTCCCCTGCTTGGGACAACTAATGTACCAACAACAAAAATGATGACAAAAATGAGAGACAAATAAGTGTTCACACTTCCTGTCTACCATTCGCTATATCGCTATATCGAATCCATGTACCATATAAATAATAAACCAGAGGGCTTGAATCTCCCTCCTCTTTCACACTATATATTCTTCCTTTCTCTTTTTGCCTTGATTTCACTATAGCCTGCCTACATAACCACAGATTCGACCAGTAGACTTTACAACACTGTGATCCCAAGACAAGTTTTGCTGGGGTTTATTTAACAAATCAAAGGATTACTGACTAACCTTTAGGCATACCTGAGGCCCTGGTTATACGAATATATTTGGTCATGTTAATTACATGACGTTTTGAAGAAAAGAAAGGTTGAGCATAGAATGTATCAGCAGTGACTATTTCACATAAAGTCACAAACTTTGTATTTTAATAGTCTGATACTTCTGAATTTAGCAGAGTGGAGGATTAATCTATGGTTATCAATGGGGTTCAAGGCTATGAAGGGTGTAGGTTATACTGAGCCGGTGTAACAATTTCAATTTCCCCCCTTCCCAAGTTCCCCCCCGGGAATCTGAAAACATTTTCAATTTCACTGGAGGGAAATTAAAAACGTTTTCAGATTCCCGAGGGGGAAATTAAAAACAGTTTTCAAATTCCTCCCCCTATTTTCAAATTCCCCCCTCCGTGAATTTAAAATTGTTTAAAAAACTTTAAAAAACGTTTTAAAATTCAGAACTATAATATTTTGTTCTTAACAATCTTGGAGACTTGTGTCATTTGGGTGAAATATGTTTTGTTGCACTAGTAATGATTTCCATGATGCTATTCTCTGTGTAATTTGAGAAAATAACAAAAATATAGAAAATTCCCCAAAAATGGGGGGAGGGAAAGGTAAAACGAGGGAGGGAAAACGACAATGTTTTCAAATTCCTCTGGGATGAATTTGAAAACGTTTTCAAGTTCCAGGGGGGGAACTTCAATCAGGGGGGAATTTGAAATCTTTACACCGGAATGGTGGGATAATGTATTAACATATAATTGCAATATAGCAGTTGACGTTGGATAACAGTTGCATTAATAGGATAGGGCAAGGACTGGTTAGCTCAGTGTGAGGATAATGTGATTGAGTGGGATATCGGGTCATATTGCTGACAGTCTGATTTCCCAAAGGGGCAGTGCTATAAAGTCGCCATGAGTGCACACTGTGACAAGTTGCTAGCCCTCCTGATGTGAGCTTAGATGTTGCCAGGACGTACAACTTCAACAACCAACCAAATGCAGTTTTAGGGCTGTAAACGGGCACGCATGTAGCGAGGCAGGAGGGGTGAATTTGGCTGAATTTAAACTGCTGCGACATCCGTGCAGCTCGTACCAGCAAACTGAATGGGCATTCACCCGCATGGTCATTCAGGCAGTGGTGACCAGTTGCTATTGGACACTGCAACTTTGTCAGCTAGTCAGTCCCGATAAACCAATGACCGTCCAATCTTACAGGGCCAGACACTTGGCTGTTCCATTCACAGAGCACCCTCCTTTGTACAACATTCAGTTGGTTGTTGTTGTTGTCTTACATCCTAGCAGCATCTGAGGTCATATCAGGACGGGTAGCGATTGGTGACAGTGCACACTCATGGCGACGACTTTATGGTGCTGCCACACTGGGGAATCAGCCCAGCGGCACCATTACCCAATATCCCACTCAGTCACATGATCCTGACACTGAGCTAACCAGTCATTGCCCTATTCAATTCATGTTGAGCGCCAGGCTAGGATGCGACAAGTATAAATTTTAATGGCATTGGTTTGACTCGACCGGGATCCGAACTCCCGACCTTCCGCAGGTGTAAAACATTCATTCTATATTGAAGCTACCAAAGGGGACACAGCAGGGAAGTAGAACTCCCAGGTCCTTGTTCTCTGTTATTCCCAACGTGAAGGGGTCTCGTTTATGGCCGGTGATTCGGCCCTAGGAAGCCTCATAACAGTATTGCGGGGGGAGGGGGGGGGGTCAGTCTCCCTTGCTCACGCCCTCTTCTGAAAGATGTGGGCTAGCACCTCCAGTATTTTATTTATTTACGCTTACAAATCAATCGCCGTTCAACATTGCAAGAAACTCCTTACAAATTAAGGAAAGGCATGGAAATGATAAATCCCTTGTTATTAGAGGGATCGCGGGGGGGGGGGGGTATTTTAAATGGAATCCAGGTTAGGCTGTGGATAATCCAAGTAAATATGAGCTTACTAGGCGAGGAACAACCCAAGGGTTATTAAGGTCATTGCCGTGTAGTTGAGGGAGGGTTAGTTGATTGGTTTTTGGAGGTTTACATCCTGGCAACATATAATGTCATATCAGGACGGGTACCAAATTGTTACAGTACAGATTCATGGGTGCCACCCCACTGGGAGACCAGACCACCAACACCATGATCTGATATCCCACTCCGGCAAATTATCTTGACACTGAGGTAACCAGTCCTTGCCCTATCCTAAAAATGCCGAAAGCCTGGCTAGAAAGCGACAAGTATACATTTTTAAGCCATTGGTTTGATTTGACGAGGGTTCTAACCCATACATTCAAATCCCGCGATCTACCAAAATGGGAGACGGACCCTCAACTCATTCGGCTATTCCGTCTGGTGCTGTCCAAGAGGGAAGGTGAGGGGGCGAGGTTTGTGGGACGAGCATAAGTGAGTTGGCAATAAAACGAGGCTCTGGCAAATCACCTGTGGGCAATGGGCGCTTTGTAGTCGGCCACCACCAGGGGGCCCTTGTCTCATCAGCGGAATCAGGTTGTCTCTATTATGGGATATGTCAGCAGGCCGGTCAACGGTACATCTTTTACTAACTGATCGATGAATATTCTTCGCCAAAAAAGAAAGACAACTCATCAAAGTCATCTGTTTGTTGTTTGCTATCTGATAATGCTCGCGCAGAAATATTGGATCTGTTTGTGGTAATATTTAATTGCTGCGGTGTTGTAGGATGGAGTTGGATGTAGCTGCCATCTATTCAGGTACTGTCGATTCAGGTGAAATTATTTAATGCCATGCTTCACGTCGAGTTATTATCGAAAAGCTGTACAATGGCCTCGATGGCGGCGACCTCCTTTCCCACTGGCTCAGACTCGGCAAAGACTACTGAAGGCGATGAGCTCATTGTGGAAATTGCATTAGCCGCCTATGGAACATTCTAATGACAATACCTTCGTTAAAATGATGCATAGTGGTCGCATGACTTCTAGACAAGATTTAAATTTGTTATAATGAATTCTCTTTGATTTCATGCAGTATATGGCTTGCATTTGTCGTTGCTATGTGAATTAGAAGCTGATATTGGTGTGATGCTTTTAGGTTAAAGGAGAGGAATCAGTTAGGTATTTGTTGAGTTGTTGGCTCTATATAGGGGGCGTAATGACGTCACAAGACAACTTTTGGTGGCCATATTGGATTACATACAGAAGGCTTGCAACTGCTGACATTGTGCTTATTTACTGATTTGTTTGTTTATTTGTCACTGTTTTTGAGCAGTTTGGCCTCTGAAGTTGTTGCTAAAGTGCTGTAAGTAAACACATTGGATGTAAACTTCCCAGAACCTCCCAGAACACAAGAAAACTCTGTTTTACTGCTTCTGCATGCATTCACAACATGGCTAGGGAGGGTGCTCATAATGCAAGATGGCTGGCCGCTGACCGCTGACTGCTGAGTGATGCCGTCACGTGCACTCCCTCTATAGTACTGGTATATTATACCTGATGCCTAAAAACATTTGATAGGAACTATTACGGAGGTTCAGTCATACATTTCTACATCAATAGAATATGTGCTTAGAATAAAATATGAAAGAATGAAAACAACTTAGTGTGTATATATCAGTTCAAAGACACTTATGTAGATAGATGTAATCTCCTTTCCAGTATTCAATGTCAGACTGAATTGCATATAATTTGAAAACATACTTATAGCTCCGTTAATATTATTGATCACTTATTACTATTCATTTCAGAACAAGCTATGTCCAAAGCGTTAGAGCAAACTGCCATGTATTCCTACTCAAAATAGCGAAACCTAATTATGTGAAGCTAAACTTGTTTTCGCTATCTAAATACTTTGAGCAAGCCAATCAAATTTAGATATCCCACACTATGTAGCCTTGAACAAAATGAACCACATGACTTAGTATTTCCAGATATATTTTGTGAAAAGTATCAATATGCGCTAATAGTAATAGTATGAGAATATGGGGGTGTGGAGGTGAGCAACCATCAGTGGATGTCTGAAGATGCCAGCTCAACTAAATAACCAACTACATGTGTGTGTGTGTTGTTGTTTTACGTCCTAGCAACATCTAAGGTCATATCAGGACGGGTACCGACTTGTGACAGTGCACACTCATGGCGACTTTATAGTGCTGTCCCACTGGGAAACCAGGCCGCCGGCACCATGACCTGGTATCCCACTCAGTCACATTATCCTGACACTGAGCACACCAGTCCTTGCCCTATCCTAATAATGCCGAGCGCCTGGCTAGGAAGCGACAAGTATCAATTTTAAAGTCATTGGTTTGACTCGACCGGGACTCGAACCCACGACCCCACGATCTACCAGCACGGGAGACGGACGCTCTAACTCATTCGGCCATCCCGTCTGGTCCCCAACTACATGACTTTCAATATTATTTCCACACATGCTTCTTTTAAAGAACACCCTAGTAATTGCGATTCTACAGGTCTCGACGTTTATAAGTACCTACAATAATTATGGTATTGTTGTGGGGGTTGATGAAAATGGGAAATATTTTGCCAAGAGGGGGACTCGAACCCACATCTCTTTGCATTCCGGGCCAGTGTCCTAACCATTAGACCACCTAGGCTCCCTGATACCACTACACTACCTGTCTATGTGGTTACTTGCCTGAGAGGTCAGTGCAGACTAGTACGCTCGTCCCCTGGAATTGTAAGTCTTTTAATGCTTACAATTTCATACATACAGGCAATGCACTAACAGTAACACATATATTACACATTGTAGGTTCAACAACCATACAGCGCATAGCTTGTATGGGATCATGGTCACAGCAACCAGTGTCATGGGGGTGATGAAAATGGGAAATATTTCGCCTAGAGGGGGACTCGAACCCACATCTCTTTGCATTCCGGGCCAGTGTGCTAACCATTACACCATCTAGGCTCCCTGATACCACCACACTACCCATGCCTACCTGTATATGTGGTTACTTGCCTCAGAGGTCAGTGCAGACTACTACATTATTTTCTAAGTTCAAGAGCTTACATTATACTAGGTCACTAGGGCACATTTAACGACATCAATATCGCACATGTTAAGTGTACGTATGTCATCCTTAGACAGGTACAAAGCACCTCCTTTGAGAGGGCCGGTTAATGACATACATTAGACACCTCAATACAATCTGGCTTTGACAGGGGTATACTCGGAGAAGTCCTGTTTAAAGGTGGCAGGTTGTCATACCAGCTTTGAAGTTATTAATCACCATTACCAATAATTACCCTGGTTCCCTTTGGTTATGACATCGACTCAACAGTATTGGCATAAAGTGTCAGTAAATACAAAACCCGGGAGGAGTTTGGTTGTTTGTTTGTTGTTCTTTTACGTCCTAGCAACAACTAGGGTCATATCAGGACGGGTACCACCTTCTGATGGTGCGCACTCATGACGACTTTATAGTGCTACCCCACTGGGAAATAAGTCTGCCAGCACCATGACTCAATATCCCACTCAGTCCTCCTGACACTCAGTATTGAGCTAACCAGTCCTTGTTCTATTCTATTAATGCCGAGCGCCAGTCTAGGAAGTGACAAGTATCAATTTTATAAGGCATTGGTTAGACTCGACTGGGAACCGAACTCCCGACCTTCCGTCCCTTTGGTTATGACAACCTCAATAGGATTGGCATCAGTTTTCAGTAACTACACAAGCTGGGAAGAAATACATTAGGGTGTGTTGGCTCGAGATACAATGGGTCGTACTACCATTGATCACTGAAGCATTTGCGGGAAGAAAACCCTACTAACACATCAACTCTGGTCGGGTCACAGCCCAGTGTCGCGGTTTCAGCTGACGGCCATTTTCAGCTGACTGCATAGACTCAAACTCAAGGCATTGTCAATGGTCGTGAGAAATCTTCATACAGAAAATACAGAAAAAGTGAAATATCTCTAAAACCACACCACCTATTAACAAATCGCTTGGTACCAATATAGAAAACATCTTAAATTTAAAAGGTGAGGGTTCTTGATTTCTATTAATTTTGAATAAAACTAATGTTTTGCACTGCACGTACCGTCAAACTCAAGGCATTGTCAATGGTCGTGAGCAATCTTCATACAGAAAATACAGGAAAAGTGAATATCTCTAAAACCACACCACCTAGAAACAAATCGCTTGGTACACATATAGAAAACATCTTTACCATAATCATTATATTAAATTTATAAGATTAGTGATGATGCTGTTAGATTTTGACACATGTGCATGAAACTGACAGTCAGCTGAAAACGGCAGTCAGCTGAAACCACAACACCGGCAATGAATATTAATTTGCAAACAATTCTGAACCATGTGTTTGCAATCTAGTAACAACGTTTCAGGCCAGCTGGTTAGAGGCTACGCTGGTGTCAGGTAGGTGTAGACGAACATCCAAGAAAATTAATTTGTTGACCATGTGCTCAAATCATGGGGGTAATCATGTGTGACTCCTCGGGCATGACTTTTTGTCACTACTTCGTGAGCAGTTTTCAAACATCTGGTCAGCATGTGACCACCAGATGTCCTACTGTCCACTTCACCTTTCAAGATGCAGAGTTCGATGAAAAGATACAAATTTCAATACCAGAACACTAACCGAGATTTGATTCTACAATTATGAAGAGATCACGCGCAAAACCACGTAAACGCCAATCCAAAAAAGTAGTTTAAATAAACGATTTGTACCTGAAAATAATTTTAATTCTTACGAATTCCACTGTTATTATGGTCATAACTACCTTATATACTGATGCACTTATTACATATTTGCTGCCACATGGAAGCGAATACTTGGGCAATTTAATATAAATAGAAGTTGTTACTGCAGAAGCCCATGGTGTGGATGTTTGCGGTTCTTGCCAATAATAATTTGACATGGTTGCCCCCCAAATATCTCAAAAGTTAGCCATTTGAAATAAAAGTTAATTCAGACTAAACTAAGGTACATAATACGATCAACCTAATACATTTATCTCAGAAAATAACATAAACTGAAAACCTATCGGACTTATGCAACTTTAATTGATTCCATACATCTACAATCTCCAAACGCAGCTATAGTTAGATATGCTAACAAACAATGCTCATCACACAATATCTTTAATGACCACAGCTTTGATGCCTTTTACTTCCAAGCTTAGCCCTAAAGGAGAAATTACCTTTCCTGCTTTTCAGGATTTGTTCGCCGATGAAGGAGCCGCCCCTAAGACCATTTCAGTGTGTGCATCAGCTAAGCTGTAAAACCTTGGCGGAGTGGCGCATACTGATTTTGTTGAAGCGAGGCTGCTGTTGGTGTCCGTCTAGTGTGGGTCTGCAGGCTCCAACATAGGGTCACTGACTTCTGCAGAAGTCCAAGTGCCTTCAGAGTGGCCTTCTTTTCACTACGCCCGTACAGGGGTGAGTATATTAGTATGTACTATGTAGAGTGATAATCCCTATTTTACTACATATCTTCGTGGAGGGCTCATCGTCATCATGCTGTCGGTTGTGATGCGACAACGACTGCTTTCATTACTTGACTGCGGCTCTCCATTTAGCTCTCTACATTTCATGAAAGCTGCATGCAAAAGTGTTGAAGTCCTGCTGGCTTTTGCAAGTTACCAGCGGCAAATAGAGGTTTCACACCGGCAAGAACATGTCAAGACAGGCGCAAAACTATTTGTCCCTGCAGTAGTTGCTTGGGAGATGTTGGGGAGTTCCATACATCAACCACCCTTAATGCTGCCAGAGTGACATGGTTTTCTGTTTAGGATTTGCTCCTTTAGCCTTCGTTCTATCAAGAACCTGTACCACAAGGCAGTGGTTTACAACTCTGCAGGGCAGGGGCATCAAACTCCCTGACGTATTGCTAAACCTGCAATACCTGCATAGCTTTGGATGGATAATCCCCATTTTACTACATATTAAATTAACATATTTACTTCCTCTGGCCCAATCAAACCAAATAAGTGCAAACTACTCAATACCATACTGGACCAGCACATGTCTCTTGCATTGAGGGCTAGTGTGGTAACTATTACACCACCTAGGCTGCTTGATTACATCAACCTGTCCACGCGCACCTGTATAGGTGGCTCCTTGCCCGAAAGGTCACTACTAACACAGGGCAGGGACCAGACATCTGAGTGGCAGGATAATCGGATTTCGCCATGTGTCCAAAGAGGGTGCCGGCGGAAGAGTATCCCAAATAATGCAATGCTATGAAGTTGAATGACAACCTGAGTGTAACCTATCATATATATAAATATACATATATATAGAGTAAAATATATCTAACGGACCACCTCCAAAGATCGACCCCTCCCCTATATTGATCGCTTTATTTGAGTCCATACAATAGCATTGTAATAATTTAAAAAAACGACCACCTCATCTTCCATCTTATTCACTGTGAATCGGGCATTCCCTACTCCCCGCCATCTCTACACCGTGAGCCAACTGTGACTCTGCTCAATTTCAAAGCCCAAATTGGAAACAGAATCTCCAACCAATGTCCTTTCATTATGTAGAGTTCAGGCGCAAAACCAGGAAAACGCTAATAAAACAGTTTAAATAACACATTTTTACCTGAAAATAAGATTAAAGCTAACTAATTCCACTTGTCATATGTTCAAAATCACATGGTTATAGAGCAATAAAGAAAACAGTAGGAATATAACATATAAACTTTGTGAAGATTTGATTCCAGTGTTTCTCTCCATTTTTGGATTGGCATGTACGTGGTTTTGCCCCTACACTCTTCATATCTTCCTATGTTGTTGCTGTTGATTTCTGGGCAACTGTCTGTCCGTAGTTAGGTGGGTTGCTCACCCCAGAATAGGTTCAGTAAGAGGATACATATTTAGCTATATTCACTGGCTGAGGGAGATGTGTGATCTTCGGTGCATTGGCGCTAACCATACCCATAATCTGCTTGAAATACGTCACTTCCGGAATAACAAAGACCGGGCGCGGTATAGAACTAATCAGGCTCATGTCTATGGGGATGCAGCACACTGCATGGATCCAGAAGACACGTAGTGAACACTGGAATCATGATGTGCGTTTAATGCCCCCAGGCCCATATGCATGACGCAGTGGTAGCGAGCCAAAACTGGTTTTGGCGGGGATTTCTAGGTTAGCGGCGAAAACTCAGTGCGCAAGGAGTGGTGTTAGCGCAAACACACTGAGTGGAACATAACACCGTGTCATGCAATTACTAGGATCCAGGTTTGATAACCGTGGACAGTGCTAAATCATCAGTTTTCTGGGTAGATTGCAATAGGAATAATATGTTTGTTTATTTGAGTTGTTCGTCCTAACAATAACTAAGGTCAAATCAATATCAGTATCGACACTTTCAGTGGAGACTCATATCAACTTTATAGTCCTGCCCCACAAGTAAATCAGGCTATCAGCACCATGACCCGATATCACATTATCCTGATATTGAGCTAACCAGTCCTTGCTCTATCCTCTTACCGCTGAGTGCTAGGCTATGGGCCAACATATATCAATGCTGTCCCTCATTGGTTTGACTCGGCCGGGATCCGAATTCCCGACCTTGGGCACGAGACAGACACCAGCACTCTTATGCCCCAGTCACATACATGTTAGTGGACATAGTTGAACGTAGTCAAATACCCTATAATAGTAAGATGGCTCACTCCCTATCTCTCCAATGGTAATGTAAATTTTGCAGTGCCACCTTGTAGTGGGTTTGATCAGCCGGCTGCTGGTTGGTGATTCACATGTAAACACATACAATTTATATTATACATGAGATAGGTAAGTATGAATACACATCAATATGAAATTGCTATGAACAAATATCCATCATCATCAGCATCATCATCATCATTGCCATCATCACATATCTTTCACATTCATATATACATTTATACATATAATATAGCACCTGTTTAACCGAGAGAACAGCCAGCACACCAAGTGGTGGGTTTGATCATTTTGATTACACACTCACAGGCTGAGTGAGCCGTCTTAGTAGTATAGGGTCTTTGATGTAGTGGAGGCTAACGTAGTTGAACATAGTTGAACGTAGTTGAACGTAGTTGAACATACTGGCATCCATACTTCATTACTTGTCTGTGATGTTAACTTGGTAATAATGTGGGTGGGCCGTGATGTCCGATTTAATTATTGGACATGTTCAAAAGAACGCTATGTTAGAGGCTGAATTTGCATCCATGATGTTAACATACTCTGGCCTACTTTGGCCTACTTTAGCCTACTCTAGCATACTCTAGCATACTCTAGCATACTCTAGCATACTCTAGCATACTCTAGCATACTCTAGCATACTCTAGCATACTATAGCATACTCTAGCATGCTATATTATGCTCTAGCATACTTGGATGAAGCACTGGTCACATAGCCATTATTGGACGTAGGGGAACGTAGTGCAGGCGCACAAAGTTGAACGTAGTTGAACGTACCAACACCCATACCATAAGATATGTATCCGTACCATAACATATTAACCGTACCAAAACCTGCCGTACCTTAGTGTATTTCACCATACTGTTAAATATTCCAATATTCGACAAGGGGGAATGCAATTGTTGTATTACTGATTGGTGTACTTGGCCATGTGCATATCTATATATATATATATATATATGGGTTGGTGGTGCCTGAGTGGGATGTAAATAGACATAGTGATGCTGGCAGGTCTGGGTGTGATTGCCCTCAGGCCCTAGCCCTTCTGCTGGCATAGGGGTCACCACACTCAAAAGGTCAAGATTGGTGGTGGCCAAGGGGGCCATACAGCGACTGCTGGTGGGCAGACCAATGGTATTCATAGAGACCAGGAATGCTCGATTCCTATTGATGAGACCAGGAATGCTCGATTCCCATTGGTGGAAGGAGATGGTATGATATTCTACCAAGAACGCATCTAACTATATAACAATAAACCAGAGGGCCGCACGCTTTCTCTTACACTTTACTCTCTTCCTTTCTCTTTGTCTGTATTGATTTCCTCATAGCCTACATACACAGCCACAAATCCGAGCATTCGATTCTACAAACTGGTCACCACAACGAGTGGGTAGTTTCTACAATAGTTTACCATACTTACACCACGTTTGACCCATGTTAGCCTCGACTACTTTCGCCTATGTTCAACTATGTCCACAAACGTGTATGTGACCGGGCCATTATATAAGTGATTCGGCCACCGCGTCCAGTCTGGTTTATTTTGTGAAGGTAGAGTCATCATGTGAACACGCATTCATCAACTATTATTCTATTTAAGTTACAATCGTTGTCAGCAGAGTTAGACCTCAACCCAATTATGGAAGGAACTCTCGGGTCAGGACCTAGATAAAGGATTCACCCGGTACTCACAGTACACGGGTGAATGACAACGTAGTGTAAATACGGGCAAAAATAACTTTAGTATGGAACAGGAAGTAGAATATCTGCCTCCATTATCATATGGATACTTATATCGGCACAGAGTTGGTGAAACGGAAAAGAATGCAAAAAGGTAAGATGGCGGCCATAGAACGCCGTCAATTTCACTTTTAAATCTAATTAAACTAGATGTTTTATTATATTTTTCAACTCAAAGGTAGCGGGGAAATATGAAGACATATACAAAGAATAAATATTGCTTCTTAGATTGTGAAATTAGGCTCTCATTTCATTAACCAGCTTTTTCGAACATTTTTATACAGGCTGGTCTTCACCCGTGTATTACAAGTACAGGTTGAATCTTTTATCTAGTCAGGACCCTGCTGCCTTCAAGCATTATGCTAGGTACACGCCTACCGGTTGTCCACACCCACCTACCGTATACGATCTAAAACTCCCCAAAAGTTGTGAGGTGTGCACTCCCCTAGCGCAGCTACCGATTGCGATTCGCAACTTAAAACTCAATTTTAGGGCAAAAGTGGTTCCTTACGATTGCGATTCGCGATTCAAAAAATGAATCGGCCTGTTTTCAGTTTTAAGCGGGTCGGGTCGGGTCGCGAGTTTTAGTGCGCGAGTCATAAACGGTAGGTGTGTACCTAGCATTAGGCTATCCATGTGTTTGTATGTGTTGAACGTTACTTTCAAATATAAGGCCTATAGTGTTGGGTTGCTCAGGGAGGTGGCGGGAGATTCAAATTCATCCACTTCCGGTTATGTAATCACATCCATATGTTATGTAGCCATTCACTGAAGCATTAACTGTGGAGACACAAATTAACATGTCAGAGCGGGACGCTCAATCAGGAAGGAGCTTCTCGCCATTTGTGATTGTAATTATGATTGTGATTGTGATTGTGATTGCGATTGCGATTGCGATTGCGATTGTGATCGTGATTACAAAGCTGGGACTTCTGCTGCAGCTGTTGCGATGCTATGTGCCTGCGACTAATCAAATCAAGCACGGCATAATTCTGACCTGCTCCGGGGAGCCCGGCCTTTGCCAGCTTCATCAAGTCTGGATTTCAGAACAAGCAAGGCCGCAGAGCAATTGTCACATTTAGGCAGTGCATACACCGAGCGAAATCTGCAACTGAACGGTCACTGCAAGGAGCAACTATAAGTAAATATAGTCATAATACGTTTAGTATCAAACAGGATGTGCATGCAGTCACTATTACAACTGATAGTAGTTTCATTTATGTATTAAGGAATTGTACTGTACGGCCGGAAGACCAGTGCTCTGGCGCTGACAAGAGATATTGTTCGATGAATAAAATACACTTTAGTAAAAACAAGTATATTAACTTTTCCTGCATTCCAGGTTGTCACTAATTAGTTACTTGCTACATCAGATATGTCGTATATAAATAGCAATACAGTAAAACCTCTCCATTTATAGGGAGGTGGTTGGTTTAGGGAGTTTCTTTTTTTATATCAATATAATGGTATTGTATGGGCGATGACATGAAGACCGACTCATGGACGCAACTCTCACAGCAGAGAGCTAAATGGAGAGTGGCAGTCAAGTAATGAAAGCAGTCTTTGTCGCATCGCGACCGACAGCATGATGATGATGATGATGATGATGATGATGGGCAATGGTTTGGGACCTAAATAAAGTGATCGAGATAGGGGGTGGTCAGTCTGTCTGGGTGGTCGGTTAGAGAGGTTTTACAGTATATTATTGAATCTTGTTACGAAGTTCCAATTGAATTATGGTTCAATGTATGCATTGAATTAGGTAGGTAATTAACATCAGGCCGTTATTCTCTGTTTTCGGTATTGTTAATGGTATTTTCAGCGCGTCACCGCTGTTCCATCAATTGCCCACTCCCCCTTCACACACATCCCTGCTCCGACGACCACGCCACACTAAATATATTATTTTTGTTTGGCTCTTTATTGTTTTATGTCCTAGCAACATCTAAGGTCATATCAGGACGGGTACCAGCGTGTGACCGTACAAAGTCATAGTGACTCTTTAGTGCTGCACTACTGGGAAATTAGGCCGCCCGCACCATGACCCAATATCCCACTCAGTCACATTATACTTACACTGACCTAACCAGTCCTTTCTGTATCCTATTAATGCCGAGCCCCAGGCCAGGAAGCGAGATGTATCAATTTAAAAGTAATTGGTGTCACTCGACCAGGAAGCAAACTCCCGATCTTCCCTTAGCGAGGTTTGACTCGAAAGGGAACCGAACTCCCGATGTCTCGCTCGTGAGTTTTTTGTATCGACTTGGAACCAAACTTCCGATCTCCCACTCGCGAGGCCCCCGCTCTACAGATTTGACCACTGCACCCGGTGTAAATATCCTCAGCAAGACCAGAAAGGAATGGTGTGGAACTAGCTACAACCATAGTCAGCACCTGTCGTAAAGAAAGTAAAGAAAGTAAAGACTCCACCCTTATTCAATTCGGACATCGCCTAAATTAAATTCCCTCTGGTTATTTCATGTGGTTTTAGTTTAGTTTTCTTCCGCCTTTGGACATCCGGTGCCATTATGTGAAGTGACATTGGCTTTTGTCCGGCAAGGACTTGCCATCAGCCGGTCACCACCCGCCATTGAGGTAGCCCGTCTATTTCATTTCATAATTCACAGTCGCTAAAGCGGACTTTCCGCAATACTATCCAGAGGATTGGAGTTTATCAGACTTGTAGCTGAAATGTCATATTGCTGAAATGAGTGTGTTCTCTGCATATCTGAATATTGTCACATGATCCTTGTTCTTGTGTTTCTCGATTAATGAATTCAAATATTGTGTATGGTATTTATGTCGGCAATGGCCGAAGTTAATATCGGCCATATTGATAATGTGAAGGTATTCTTGACAACTTCTGGACTTAACCCTTTCTGACAGCTATAAATAGTGGAATATATTTTAGTTTCACAATAGAGTGCATTGACGTGGCCATCATATTAATAGTTCAGGTGCAAACCCCCATTGCAGCAGAGTTGGTGAACTGTTTCAAGTCCCGACTGGATGCATACTGGTCAAGCATTACGTATATCTTAGGGCCAGTGACAGTTGCTACAATCCACCACATCTGAAGAACTATTAATTGAGAGCGGCTAACGGGTCCAAGGCCTATTATAGCTATTGATTGGTTGATTGAAACATCAATCCAAAAATTGAATTAAAATAAAGAGATTTGTACCTTAAGCTAATTTCAATTCTCATTAATTCCACTTTAATTGTGAATAATTGATTACGGAACAATGGACAACAAACAGGAAAGTAAAACAAAAGAAATTGTTGATGGTTTAATTCCAATGTTTATCTCAATTGTTGGATTGGCCTTTACGGGGATTTTCGCCTGAACTTTTGGTATGCATATTCATTATTGTATTTATATATATTTTGAGGGGGGGGATACAATAATTGATTAAGCAAAGGAATTTCCAATCTCGGACAATTTGCCTTCCTCCTTCCATTGTACCTTGTCCTATCATTGTAATGCCAAACGCCAGGTCAGGTGGCTACAAGTATATCTTTTTAAATCGTTGGATCGACTCAGCCAGGGTGTGAACCAATAGGGTCGAAGCTCCTGAGCGGGCGCGGTCACCAAATCTTAATGCCTGGTACACACCTCCCGTATACGATCTAAAACTTCTCGTTTTGCGCATAAGTTTGAGTTTTAGTCGTTAGGTGCGACCCCTTGGCACACCAGAGCCTTGCGATTCATGACTTAAAACTCAGTTTTAGGGGTTAAAACTGAAATCGCAAGGGATTCGAAAAACGAATCGGGCAGTATTAGATCGTAAACAGGACGGGTCAGGGTTGTGATGCGCAGTCATATTTAGTGCGTGAATCATAAACGGGAGGTGTGTACCAGGCATTAGAGCGCCTCAATTTATTCATCAATAACATCTAATTTATGTAAATAGCTCAATTATAGACAGTTATATGGCTGGATGACCACTCTCTCGGCACTGAGAAATGTACTATTCTGAAGAACTAATCTATATAGCCCACACACAATTATAATTACGTCTACACTCTGCGCTCAGAGGGAAGCAATTGCAGGTGGGTTTATCAGCATGCCCACTCCCTGTCCTGGCATCTCATTCTGCGACCATGCAGACATACACGTATTGCAGTCCCGCTCATTGGATGATGACTGATAACAAACATGGTCGCCCAGACTTTTCGTCCTAATCTCGCATCGGCCGAGACCAACATTGTTCTGGCTTCTCTCCTGAGGAATTACTGCAACTGTATTGCACTGCTCATGCGCAGAAATCAAGTTAATCTGTGGAGCCATCGTTTGTCTCTCTCTAGCGAACAACGCTATAAAGCCCAAACTTACATTGTAGTGCTTGGCTCTGATAAAATCTGATTTCTAGACATATTCTGCATACCGCATATGTCCCAATAGAAGCGCGATACCGAATAGAAGCACCCCCCACCCCCCCATTTCTAGATTGAAAGCATGCACACATTTACAATCATATTCAGACTGAAGGCACATACAATAAGACACTCCCACTTTATTTCAGAGGTACAACAAAAACAAATCTAAATTTACAATCATATTCAGACTGAATGCACATAAAATAAGACACTTTATTTCAAAAGGACAACAAAAACAAATCCATGAAATTCTTTAACTTTGAATATATGCGCAGTGCAGTGTCATATATTGGGACACATACGGAATCTCTCTCTCTCTATATATATATATATATATATATATATATATATATATGTATATATATATATATATATTATGTTATATATATATATATATATATATAATATTATATGTGATGTATAAGCATTATGCGAGTATAAAGCTGTGTAAGGGATTATATATATATGTTATTACTCTGTACTACTTTATAACACACTATGTTATCGACCAATCGTCTCTCTGTATCTATTTACCTCCTACCACAATGCACTTCGAGCCGCGCTTCCGCCGCCTCCACTGTCACTTGCGACCTGAATTTTTCTTTTAAGGCTAGGGCAAATATTCCCTATGCCAGAGAATATATATTATCTCATCCCATATCATTGTTTGTCTCCTTCTTGTACTGTAGCTTGTTTATATGTATAAATATACATATATATATATATATATATATAATATACGACGGTATATTTATGTGATGTATAACACATTATTCGAGTATTCGGTCTCCTATTTTCGGAGATGTTGGGATTTAAATCCCCCAGGTTCGAATCCTGGTGGAGTCAAACCGATGATTTAAAAATAGACCTAGGCATAACACCAGCTCATTGCTATTATATATGGGATGGCTTTTGCTGCCGTGATAGCAATTATTTACGGCTAGCGCTGTGCAGTTGTCAATTATTACCACCATTGCTTTCTGACCACATATTGCAGCACAGGATTCGATACCTGAGATGAATTATCTTCATGGCTACCAACGATGAAATGAATGGTTTTTGGCTATTGTCACACTATATACTTACATTAAAATATTATATATATATATATAATATATAAAAAATATACTTATATTATAAATATTATATATATAGTATATCAAATATATAGATATTATAGTTTGTAATAGTGATTGACACCAGTTGTGCAATGTGGGTTATAGCCCTGTGACACTACAATGTAACGAGCAACGTAAGCCTGACATGGTCACTTTTCCTCATTACATTGACGTATGTTGGGTTACGTTATGATGACATCAGAATGAGGTTAGACTGATGTTGAGCTACGTCACGTTACATCGTGTTACATCGGTGCGCGTCAAGGTTTTGAATCCGTTCAAAACTTTCGACGTAACTTGAACGTAAGGGTTTACATTCGCTGTACATTCTGTACACGTTCGGCGAATGTCAATGACGTTAAACGGATGTGAGTCAAATGCTGCTCACTACGTTCCACTACGTTCCACTACGTTCCACTACGTTCCACTACGTTCCACTACGTTCCACTACGTTCCACTACGTTCCACTACATTCCACTACCTTCCACTACCTTCCACTACCTTCCACTACGTTTCACTACCTTCCACTACCTTCCACTACCTTCCACTACCTTCCACTACCTTCCACTACCTTCCCCTACGTTCCACTACATTCCACTACCTTCCACTACCTTCCACCACCATCCACTACGTTCCACTACATTGACCCACATTAACGCCGGTGGAAACGTCCACACGGCATAATGGGAACGTCAGGAGAATGTCAGGAGAACGTCAGGAGAACATACGCCGAACATACGTCCAACGTACGTTCACCATTTCACCAGCGTGTCATGACATATGTAACATCATGTAACGTAAAGCAACGTAGTTCTGGCGATGGAATAATGTACATAACATTCCTTGAGGTGTCCTCTCTCGTTGAATGACGCTATCACTACGCTTTACCAATGTTACGCTCTCGTCAACTACCCTGCATCCACGTTCAACTTGTGGCCAAATTTGCATACTATGCCGGAAAAGTTCAACGTTTTTCATGTTCTCCTTACACTGACATCATTACGTCGTAGTGTGAAAGGGCCTTTAGTAAGGCAGAGAACCGAGAGGGGGAGCCACCGATCGTATCCGAGTACTCATGGAAGAGGCCAGTACAGCAATGTAACTTCATTGGAGGAGTATAATAATAGGACACCCTTCAAATATTCACATGTAAGTGTGTAGATATATATACATTTATATGCATATATATATATATATATATATATATATATATATATATATATACATGCATGTCTTTATCTATGTGCATATGATTTAAAATGTGACGATAAGTCAATTTCGAGAGGTTTTACTGCATATTATATATCACTAGATATACACTCTGGGTAAGACTAGCCCACACATAACATAGCTTCCAAGCATAAGAAAGTGTGGCATTTCCAACGCTCTTCTCGAAGCTATCTGACATTTGGCATAACCTGTTGCAGGCAGCTATGTCTGGCAGGTTGTTATTTTTTTCCAAACGGGGATAGGTTTTCTCGTGTTGAGTGCGCATACCCAACGACTACTGTCTTAACAAAACAGGAAGAAAGATAATAACCTGGTGCTTTGTAATCCTAGTCGACGTTCTGTTCTGTTGCCTGATCCCTGAGCTCGATGTTTCCTGACGACAGATGTATTATTTACGACAGGAGGTTGTCCTACCATGGGACACAAGTTCTAAAGTGCATCAATATGGATGGATATGATTGCCAGTGACCTGGGACACTGGCATCAAAGGCATTGTGGTCTTTCTTCGGTGGGGTTTGAGTAAATGACCTCTGAAGAGACCTAATAAAAGGACTTTTGATAGTGTTCCCTCATGGGGTTCCATGCCGGTGCCACACTGGCACTGGCTCTGGCACCGAATCAACCAGTCCTTGGTTTACTCTAGTAATGCTGAGAGTCAGGGTGTGCTGGGGACAAATTGCATTTGTATAAGTCTTTGGCAAAGTATTTATTCATCTGAATATGACATTTGCCAGCGCAGGAGCACTGGTCTTCCCACCATCTTACTATTGTAGTTGACAGTCTAAATAATTTAAGTTTGGTCAGTGCTGTATTAGTTACAGCACCGATCATATAGAATTAAGGGAGTGGCTCCTGCTGTATAATGTACAGCGCCAGTCACTGTAGTTCATGCAGGAATAGGGAGCAGCACCGAGTAGAAAGTGTATACTCGGGGCAACTCAACAATCGTTGTGGGTTACATTTTTCTCTAATAAATCAAGGTAAGTTTATAGTTGACCATACATTTTGTCTGTCTCATATATTGTTCGATGTGTTTAAACAGGTTGCTATTTGCATAGGATGTTCGGTGTGTTGATGGTTTGTTCCTGATGCTTACCTCTTCGGGATTCGAACCCACGATCACTTTAAAGCGAATCGAAAGGGATATTGATGCTGTGCTCTAGTGATTCTGCACTCTACTGATTCTATTATCTTATTGAATCCTTCCCATAATGCAATTAATTCTCCGTGCATGTATTAAGCACCATATATGGTACAACCAGATGGGAGGGTAAGATGAGTCGAGCACCCTCCTCTCATTTTTGGTATGGTTTGAACACTGGCCCACTGAAACCAATGACTTAAAGATTGATATGCGTCACTACCTAGCTGTGTGTTTGCAATTACTAGCATCAGCAAACTACTGGTGGAATGAGGAAGAACAATTCTTTGTGATTGAAATTTCCCTTGCTTTAAGCTGCTGTCACACCTCACCGGATTGAGCAACGGACAGACGTGTCTAGTCCGGGCGTCATAAGTATTAAATTGTGTCAAAATGTAGCGATATCGGGTCAAAGGCTGCTGGACGAACGGATATGAAACGGACATGAAACGTACATGAAACGGACATGAACTGATAGCCAATGGACGGTAAGTGGACTAGACAGACTCAAACCGGAAAAGAACCGTAGACGTCAGTCCGGCGGCATCCGTTCCTAGTTGTGTGCATGTTCAAATGTTCTTCGGACACTAAACATACTTTGTTTGGTTTCTGTCCATTTCCCCCAATCCGGTAATGTGTGACAGGGCCTTAATCAACTAATATACCAACAACTAAACAGTATTTCTAAGGCATAGGCCTATTAGTTCCTCAACAAACTTTATAGCACTTTTTCAGCAACTAGGTGGGATGGCCGAATGTGTTGAGCATCCATCTCCCACTTTGGTAAATTGTGGGATTGGAACCCTTGGTCGAGTCGAAGCAATGACTTAAAAATTTATAATTGTCACTTCCTAGCCAGGCACTCGGCATTAGTAGGATAGGCAAGGAGCAGTAGAATGAGGAAGACCAATCGTCCACGATTGAAATCTTGACTGCTTAATCAATTAATGTACCCAAAAAACGTGGCTTTGTAGACATTTATTTTAATATAGGACATTTGATTCAGTCAGCAATATTAGCGCAGAAATACTGCGATAGGATTTGTGTGTGGAAGATTTGCAATTAGCTGTTAGTTCATTAAGCAGTGTAGTAATTAAGGGATTTAATAACATCAAAGTCTTCAGAGGAAATGATCATTTCAGCAGCAGTTGAAATTCAAGGCATTCGGTTACGGACAATGTGCCTGAATTTTATTGGAGAATATTCTTGAATCTGAATAAAGCTAAGAAAAGACCTGTCTATTACAATAATGCCAGTCTCCTGGAAAGTATGGTAATTGAAGTTTAATCAATATTTCTAGGAGCCAGTAATTCACTTTGTAGAACCCAAGTATAGGAAGAGTCCACGCGCAAAATCCGACAAACGCAATCTGGGCCGAAATGGACCCATGACTATGCCATTAGAGCTGACGCTGCCATCATTCCAGTGGTCAATGTAGTGTGTGTTACATATTAGGCTGACAGGTTGTTTATATAGGGCACAAACCAATATGAAATTGATAGACTTTATCTGGAAAGCACAACAATGACTTATATTTGACAGAAAACAATTACAATTGATTTGTCGGTATTTGTGGCCGAACACTTCATAATATACTTATATATATATATATATATATATATACAGTAAATGCTTTCTAGCCGACCACCTCCACAGATCTACCACTCCCCTATATAGATCGCTTTATTTGGGTTCCAATCGATCGCCCAAACAATACCATTGTAATGATTTTTTTAAACTCCCTAAATCGACTACATCCCTAAATGGACCATTTAAAGTTGGTCCCATGGTCGGTTGATTTAAAGAGGTTCTACTGTACCTCAAATAAAAGATGCATCTTGAGAATGACTATATATTGCAAATTCCCGGACCTGAGCTTTACCGGATTGACTGACAGACAAATGGAGGCCTTTGCGCAAGTCTCCCACTCTCTGATCATTTGCTGATTTGTTACAGAATGACCTCCGAACAGACGCTGGGTCACCCCATGGGTCAGCTGTTGGAAAGGTCAGGCACTGAGTTACCACCACTACCAGACAACGCAGGCAGCAAAGAAGTTGTGTCGGTTGTGTTAAGAAGAACTGGGATCAAAGTGATGTGTAATTACTACACTGAGACATGACTTCTTGTGTGGGGACTTTAGGAGAGTATGGTGGGGAATCATGATAGAGGATCAGTGGAAGGTAAGAGTTGTTGGTAGCTTATTGGTATGCAAGTAGGCGTGGGTAGGGTGGTGACATCAGGGAGCCTAGGTGGTGTACTGGTTAGCACACTGGCTCAGAATGCAAAGAGATGTCGGTTTGAGTCCAACTCTAGGTACAATATTTCCCATTTTCATCACCTCCACCCGCCACCCTCCCCCTCCCCCATGACACTGGTTGTTGTGACTGTGATCCTGGACAACCTATCTGCTGTATAGTTGTTGAAGCTACCCTGTGTATGTAAGTGTTTTGCATTGCCTGTATGTATATAATTGCAAGCATTAAAAGACTTACAATTCCAGCACGATGAGTGTAGTGGTCTGCACTGACCTCTCGGGCAAAGAGCCACATAGCCAGGTAGGCTTGGGTAGTGTGGTGACATCAGTGAGCCTAGGTGGTGAAATGGTTAACACACTGGCTCGGAAGGAAATGATATGTGGGTTCGAGTCCTGCACCAGGCGCAATAATTCCCATTGTCAACACCCCCAGGAGAATAGAACACAGATGTGAGCACTTACAAATGGAGTTGTCTTTAATGTCATTGCCCCTCACAAGGATTTGTTTGTTTGTTGGGGCTTTACCTCCTGGGAACACGCAATGTCCAATGTTTACTATTTTTGCTGGGGGATCGTTAACCAACAAACAAACAAACGTAACATTGGAAGTTATCAGCATAGTTAGTGAGCAGATGAAATTATAAGCATATGCTGAGATACTGTCAGTTAATTGCTCCAGTGCAGACCTCGCGTCTGGAAGGTGGGGGGGTTCGGTTCCCGGTTGAGTCAAACCGATGACTTTAAAATTGATACTTGTCGCATCCTAGCCTCGCACTCAGCATTAATAGGATAGTGCAAGGACTGGTTAGCTCAGGGTCAGCATAATGTGACTGGGGTGGAATATCGGATCATGGTGCTGGCCGCCTGATTTCCCGGTGGGGCAGCACTATGAAGTCAGCATGAATGTGCACTTTCACAAGTGGGTATCCATCCTGGGATGACCTTAGATGTTGCCAGGACATAACATTCCAACAACCAACCAACAATCATGGTGACTCTACTCTTCTATGCGTTAATCACCTCTTAAACTTCAAAAACCTGGTTTTAGTTACTGATGACCGGATTTAGTAGCGAATGTGTCATTTCTTTCCAAATTAGGTTACCATGAAAAAGTCTGCCTACATACATCCAACATTAAATCCAGTAGCACTTCCTGTATGGGTATGTGGTAAGGGTTAAACTGCCTGTCACACTTTACCGGGTTGAGGAAACGGATTGAAACGGAACAAAGTGTAATATCTTGAGACTCGGCTGTCAGAGCCCCAAATACCACTTAATTTTCTCAGGTGCATTCTGACTAATGTCTGCCAGTTACCACCTGATGCCCCTTAAAAAAATAACTCATAAGGAAGAATGGGAGACAATTCGCACAAGATTACCAGTTCACCTACTATCAACCTATCACCCTCACTCCTTACCTACTGTCCACATAGATCCTCATTACTCTTGTTAGTGTGTAGAAGAATCAGAGTCCCATGGTTGTTGCACACAGCTCAGTGCCTTTGAAATAGCTGCTGCTAGTTTGTGCATAGAAACTGGAGCCTCAGACAGAGTGTCTGGATTCCTGGACAAGAAAAGAGTGCCTCCTGCTAGAGTGCCTAGCCAAGAAGAAGTCAATGCCTAGAGTGAGGTATGTGTGTCAGGTATAAGGAATGCAGGTGACTGGGCCTCCCACACCCAGCCAATCAGCCTAGACAGCCTGGGGGGTGATGCCCTAATAGGGGCAGCTGTCACTCAACCGCAGCTGCAGGTAGTGTCCATAATGTATGCAGGATGACTGGGTGTGCTTTCCCATCGGCCCCGTGGTAACATGTAGTTGCAGACAGTTACAATAAACATATATTAAAACTGTCCTTCCCCTCCACTTCCACTCTTACTGGTGAATAGACAGAACATTTCACTAAAGATTAACTGTCCCTTACATATGAACATCATGTCATAATCTCGGGCACTATGTGTTATCATATTTTCCACATAGTCTCTTATGTCACACAGCAAGTGGGGCACCCATTGCTTCTCTGTTACATAACCTTGGTCTCCACTCCATCGCCCAAGAATAGTAATGCTCTCTGCCAATATATAAATTCGAACCGAAAATCTGTATATTTTCACAAAATTCTGTTGATATCCGGCAAAGTCTGGTTTGTTTCCGTGGCATATCGTTGATATCCGTTGATATCCGGCCCGATCCGTTAAAGTTTTGAGCATGCACAAAACTTGTAACGGATTGTGCCGGACTGACATATGCGGTTATTATCCGTTACCGTCCATTTCCCGTCTGTTCCCATCGGTTACCGTGCGTTCCTGTCTGTTACCATCCATTCCCGTCCATTCCCGTACATTACCGTCCATTATCATCCGTTACCATCCGTTCCCATCCATTACACATCCATTACACATCCGTTGCAGTTCGTTATAGTTCTTTTTGTAAACTGAATTGTCCGTTGATCGTTAGATATGTTATCAACCATTACCATCTGCTACCCACCCATTACCATTTGTTACCCATCCGTTACCGTCCGTTACATAATAAAGAAATATCACGTCCGAATCACACCGGATTAGAATATTTTTGTTTGTTTCAATCCGTTTCCTCAATGCGGTAAATTGTGACAGGGCCTTTAATGCTGTCATCTGCTTCAACCCAACCGAAGCCACCACCGCCAATCGTACCTAGGGCATAGGCCAGATTAGAAACTGGGTGGGTGCAAACTTTTGGAAGTAGAAACTGATGTCAGTCCCACTCAAATCCATCAGAAATGATGATCCCATATAAACATATGAATAGATTTTGTTTGTTTGTTGTTGTTTTACATCCTAGCAACATCTAAGGTCATATCAGGATGGGTACCGACTTGTGACAGTGCGCACTCATGGCAACTTTATAGTGCTGTCCCACTGGGAAACCAGGCCGCCGGCACCATGACCTGGTATCCCACTCAGTCACATTATCCTGACACTGAGCACACCAGTCCTTGCCCTATCATAATAATGCCAAATGCCTGGCTAGGAAGCGACAAGTATCAATTTTAAAGTCATTGGTTTGACTCGACCGGGACTCGAACCCACGACCCCACGATCTTCCAGCTCGGGAGACCGACGCTCTAACTCATTCGGCCATCCCGTCTGGTATATGTATAGAGTAAAACCTCTCTAAATCGACTGGCCATGGGACTGACTTTAAATGGGCCACTTATGGAGGTGGTCAGTTTAGAGAGTTGTTTATAAACATAAAATGGTATTGCGTGGCTAATCGTTTGGGACCCAAATAAAGCGATCGATATAAGGGAGTGGTCGATCTGTGGGAGTGGTCGATCTGTGGAGGTGGTCGGTTAGAGAGGTTTTACTGTATTCATGTTTGTTTTTTATTTTCTCCCGGCTGCAAAAATTAAAGTAGGAATTGTATGAATATTAAACTTGTTGCCAGTGAACTTGTATACTGACCCTCGGGTACCTCATGTGATGGATCCAGCATTCTACTCACGCCAAAAGAGGCCAAATAAACTGTTCCATGACTACCTAATGAGAAGGGCCATTTCCAGTCAATCTCATCGAAATTTGCCACAGAAGAGGCACTGTAATACAGGAATAATGAAATCACTTTTTTTTAATAATTTTCTTTTATTGAGGCTGTATTTATACTGTCCATAGCATATAAGCCTGGGTATTCAGGCCTGTTTTCAATGCTGGCCAGCTGTAGTGTTGGTGTTATCTTATCACACAGTAGCTGCTGATAATTCATTTGATTGACTGCATTTCAGTACCAGATAGATAGTTGGTTGGTCTGGTTAGTAGTCCATGTTAATTTTGTTGGATTTTCTTGGAATATATGTGTTTTATTTTTTCTACTCTTACTACTAGACTAGCCTACTCCTATTTATATATCATAGGCTTGTATGTAGCTGTGTGGTGTGCTATCTGGTTACTGTTCGCATGGGTACCTTCCATATGCTAATTATAGCTCATCTCCGGCGATTATTACTATATTAGGTAATATTGTCAGATTGATGGACATGGCCAGGATGATCTCCTTGGATGGGGGTGAGTAGACATACTGTAAGTAATCTGATTTGCTAATCATATTTTCAGTAATTGGGATGAGGTATCCACGGCCATCTTGGATTACATTGGCCTGGTGCCTATTTGTATACACAGCTGAAGTCTTTTTGCAGGTATTTTTAAAAGAATAATTGACACTTTAATATGCTGAGCTAGTGTGTTATTTGAATGCAGAATTTGGGAGGGCAACCATGTGGAACCATTGAAATTGAAGTAATATAAAACGGATTTCAATTAATTTAGCTAGAAATTGGATTCAGACCGCAGCATAGAATAAATCCATATTTAATGACAATTTTGGGTTTCCTCCTTTGTAGCCATAACCATTGAGTCTTTATCAATATTCAGACCTTGGATATTGTGTTCCAGGGCGTGAAGAGTTGGATACTGATGAGTTATTGATGGATATGTGCATATTACAGTGTGTGGCTGTTACAGTTGCATAGTCCGATAGTCCTAAATTTCTGTCATTTTCTGAGATAAACGTTATTAGATTTATTGTTATAATCTTTTTCTTTTTTTTTCTTTTTTTTTTCTTGAAGATTTATACTGCATATCATGGATAAGTCCGAATAGACTTGTTTTCACTATTAGACAGTTTGTCGATAGAAAGCCTGAGCCTACACTTTTATCGACCCAAGGGATTTTGAACCTCCCACACCAGATAGACATGGTATGTGAGCAACTGGCCTTTGATGATGCTGTAAGTTATACACAGTGGTGGAAATCCAAATTGGCAGAGGTGGGGGCACAGGGAATCGAACCACCAACCTTCAGATTAGGAGTCCGACCTAGAAAAAAGTCAGACACTCTAACCACTCCGCCACAGAGAACGCCACAGAACCTCAGTTTACCTTGAAAGGAACTTGTAGTTTAACTGATCAACTGTTGAGTGCGATATTGGAAGTGTGAATGTGCACAATTACATTTGGCAAGCACGCCAAAATTATGGCACCATAGAATTCTGGAGTAACAGGCTCTATTAAATTGACTCAGTAATCTCTTCTATGTGGCAATAAATCTTTACTAAGGGCACCAGTATTTAAGTTAGATATGTAGAATCAAATCTAAATAATTGATTTGGTTTTGAAGATATTATGTTTTCATCAGACTGTGCAGCTTTCAAGAGTAATATTTACACAGGGTAGTCAGGTGGGCTGAGGATGTTACCATGTCACAACCCATATTAGTCCAGATAATCTTCTGTCTCCTGTCAGCAGTGAATATGCATAATTCATCCTGTGTGGCTAATATGGTGTTACTGTGTTCGATAATGACTTGACTGTGTAATTATCAGGTTGGACACCTGCATTATTGTTGGTGTCTTGACCAGTATTGAACAGTCTAGGGTAAACTGTCTATTATAGGTGAAGTTTAGTCAATGTCACACAATCCTCGGAATATAGCCATAGCAACCAATTCATATGCCTTCTCTCGACAAGAAGGAATGGCAGAATGAGTTGAGCATCCGTCTCCTATGTTGGGAGATGATGGGAATCGAACCCATGGGTTCGAACCCAGCTTAGTCAAACCAATGACTTAGACATTGATATTAATTTATCGCTTCTTACCTAGACGCTCGGCATTTCTAAGATATGGCTGGCTCAGTGTCAGGATAAGGTGACTGAGTGGGATATCAGTGGATGGTGCTGGCGGTCTGTTCTCCTAGTTGGGCAGCACTATAAATTTCCCACGAATGTGCCTGTCCTAAGATGATCTTAGATGTTGCCAGGACGCTAAACTCCAACACCCAACCAGGTATACCTTCTCTTGCTACAGGTCTGCTCTCCTCACTTGCATCTTACATAGTCCTCCATGCTGAACAAATATATTCCAAAGGTCATGGACAACGGTTCAACATTCCGAATCTCTACATTTAGTAATGTTACACAGTACGATTTTTGCAATTGTGTGTCATTGTATGGGATACATATCTTTATTATGTTGATCACAAGGATATACTTTACTTTAGTTTGAAGTAAGTAAATTGCTAACTTTGATGTATTTGAAGTTCGAATATGTCAAAGCAATGTTTGCTTGCATGTTAACAGTTGGACACCACTTACTTTAACAAAAACAGTTTCTGTTATTATGTTACACCGATGCTTCCTTTCTAGGTAACACTAAACACGTATAATTCAATCTAGGGAAGTGATTTGGTTTCGAAAATCATATGCACTCATCGGACTTTGCAGCTTTAATTAAATGTGGACAATATCAATTTGGAACAGTAAGTCTCCCTGATATTGCCGAGGATCGATTCATCATTTCATTAAATGTATTTAATTAACGTGGGGAGACTTTTAATGGTGGCATTTGGTCTTTCTAATTCCATTCGTCTTTACCATATCCTAGTAGTGCCAGGTTAAAGCCAATGCTGTGAAAATAATTTGTTTTCCAAAATATTTGATTTAACTTGTCAAAGGATGTTAATCTCGATCTCTCCCATGGAAAGCCAATGACCGGTTACCGTTGAGGTGGCCGATTCCTAGCCGTAATATAATAAATCTAGCTCTATTTTTTAATCCGCTAAGCAATGCAATGTTGTTATGGACAAAGCTGGTATCATGTAAGATAACTCTTCTCATTGAAGATAACTGTACTCATTGAAAATAACTGTTCTCATTGAAGATAACTCATTATTGACGAGCACTCGTCTTATCGAATATAACTCTTGTCGTTAAAGATACATGTTCTAATTGAAGAAACCTTTATCTTGTCAGTGAACAGAACTCTTATCATTGTACACAATTCTTCTCGGTGAATAAACTCTTCTCATTAAAGTTTTCTTCAGTTATCATTAAAAAGAACTGTTGTCATTACGGAGAAGTCTTCTCAGCGAAGAGAACCCTTTTCATTGAAGAGAACTATTGTCATTGAAGAGCACTGTTCTAATGGAAGAGCAATGTTCTCATGGAAGAAAACTGTTCTCATGGAAGAGACCTTCTTTTCATGGAAGAGAATTCTTCTCCTGGAAGAGATATTTACTCATTGGAGTTACCTGTTCCAAATGAGGAGAATTGTTCTCATTCAACAAAACTCTTCTCTTCGAAGACAGTTCTTCTCATTCAAGAGGAGATATGTTATCATGTGTGATAACTCTTCTCAGTAAAGAGAACTGTTCTCATTGAAGTGAAGTGTTCACATTGAAGAGCCATGCTATCCTTGAAGAGAACTCTTGTCATTGAAGAAAACAGATGTCATGGAAGATATTTGTTCTCATTAGATCTCTTTTCTCATTGAAGAGAACTGTTCTCATTGAAGAGCACAAGAACAGTTATGTTTCCGTGCAGAGAATCTAAGCAAACTTGAGCATGCCAATAATGTCTGAACATCGATCAACAATCCTCAGAGACTAGATAAACGATTCACCCTGTACTCGCAGTACACAGGTGAATACCAACCCTATATAAAAGCTGTCGAAAAAGTGGGTAAATGAAATGAGAGCCTAATTTCACAATCTAAGAAGCAACAATTATTCTTTATATATGTCTTCATATTTCCCTGCCACCTTTGAGTTGAAAAATATAATAAAACATATAGTTTAATAGAATTTAAAGGTGAAATTGATGGTGTTTTATGGCCGCCATCTTGTTTTTTTGCGTTCTGTCCCATTTCACCAACTCGGTGCCGATATAAGTACCCATTTGATACTGGAAACAGGCATTCTACTTCCTGTTCCATACTAAAGCTATTTTCGCCTGTATTTATGCTACATTGTCGTTCACCCGTGTACTGCAAGTATGGGGTGAATCATTTATCTAGTCAGACACCTGCTGGAGCAGCCAATCACCCAGACCAGCAGTACAACCTGACACACCCACAGAGTGACAGGCCCTGATAGCAGTGTCAGCTTACACAAACCTGAGTGATTACCTCCGCGATTGATACAAGCAGTTGAGTGCCAGCCACGGGAGAGCTGCACTATGAAGTGGCATTCATCACCTGTGTGCCGAGACCAGTGGTTAGTGCCAGTCACCTGACAGCTGACAGTCATACACCAGGAATAAATAACAGTGTAGAGAAAAGAAGCAGTGGTGGGTGTCCTTCTACAGCTGACATTAACCACCATTGCAGGCCCTATACTGATATTACCTTAGATGTTGCCAGGACGTAAAACTCCAAGACCCAACCAGGTGGTCGGCATGATTCGGATAGGGCAATTACTGCTTGGCTCAGTGTCAGGATAATATGACTGAGTGGAATATCAGGTCATGGTGCTGGCGTCCTGGTCTGCACTTTACAGTCACCATGAGTGTGCACCGTGACAAGTCGGTACCCGTCCTGATATGATCTTATATGTTGCTAGGACGTGCAACTCCAACAATCATTCAACTACATCTTTTCTCACCATCCGTATGCTCTCCTTAATTACATCTTACATAGTGGTCCACAATAAAAGTTAGTTTTATTTAATGGTGCCTCTGGAACGCATTGATTGTTATCATTGGTATTGGACAAGGTCATTCTGACATATTTCTTTGGAGGAAACTTGCTGCCGCCACATAGGCTACTTTTTTCCGATAAGCAGCAAGCGGTCTGTTATATGTACTTTCCCACGGGAAAGACAGCAGATACCACAACCTTTGATGAACCGATTGTGGACCACTGGTTTACATAGTCGTCCATACTGAAATAATGTGTGGTGTGGTTCATGCATAGCAGGTTGATCTTGATAATACTTAACAATGATTTGTAAGACTGGTGAATGGGTTGAGCGTTACTTTTGTGTGGGTTGATTTAGCACTGGGAACGCCGATCCCTGACTGACGCTCCATAATAGATGAGTCAATATAACAGATCTGACGGATGTTTTCCAGCCACTAGGGGTCGTGTCGTCCGTCACGTAACACCACCCAACCTTGCTACAAATACATGTGTGTTACAAATGAATACCTGGTACAAATAAATGCAAATTAAATGCCACCTGTTGCAACTAAATATCTGCGACAAGCCTACGTTTCCTATGACTAAATGTCGTCTGCTGGTAGTGAATGTCATCTGCTACAAGCACATGCATGTTGCAAGTACATATTGTGTGTTGACAGTAGTTGTTATCCGCTTGTAAAGTCGATGGCTGGCATCTGTGGTTTGTGTAGGCAGGCTATATGAAATCAATATAGACATGGAGAGAAAGGAAGAGTATAAAGAGTGAAAGTATAGTGAGAGCTTGCACCCTCAGTTTATTATTATATAGTGGTACATAGATCTGATATGGCATACCACCTGATCATTATCTCCAATCAGCAACAAGCATTTCTAGTTCCACCAATGAACAGTAAGCATTACTGTGTCACCATGGCTACTGGTATCTACCCACCACCACCATGCAGTGTGATCCTTACACACTAATAGTAGTGCCCCTTTCACACTATCTATCTAATACACAATGCCTATTGACTACAAGAAAAGAGTCACCAGCAATACATAAATAGATTCATGCCCTATACATCATTTACATTAATAGACTATTTGTATTCGTGTATAGACCATTTCGCAATCCCCAACAATGCGTGTTACAAAAACCACAAAACCCAACAACCACAAAACACAACAAAACACACAAACAAACACACAAACCAAAAACCCAAAACCCCCCCACAAAAACACCAAACACACCCCAAACACACTAAATAGATTCATGCCCTATACATCATTTACATTAATAGACTATTTGTATTCGTTTATAGACCATTTCGCAATCCCCAACAATGCGTGTTATCAGAATATTTTACTCACTGTTAGTAAATGTTTTCTGCTTCAAGCAAGCCGTTATTTGCAGTAAATTTTGCATGCTGATATCAGTAAATCATGTGTGCTGCTACAAGTACATATTATCTTTTACATGCTAAATGTTGTCTGCTATGAGTAAATGTCGTCTGCTGTGAGGAAATGCCGCCTCCGCGACTAAAATATCATCTGCTATAACACGGACCTCGTGTGCAGAAGGTCGGGAGTTTGGTTCCCTGTTGAGTCAAACCAATGACTTTAAAATTGATACATGTACCTTCCTAGCCTGGCGCTCGGCATTAATAGGATAGGGCAAGGCCTGGTTAGCTCAGTATCAGGATAATGTGACTGAGTGGGATATTAGGTCATGGTGTCGGTGGCCTGATTTCCCAGTGGGGAAGCACTATAAAGCTGTTGTGAGTGTGCACTGCCAGAAGGTGCTAGCCATCCTGATATGACATTAGGAGGTAAAACAACAACAAAACAGACAAAAAACTAAATACATGTTTGTACATATGTAAATATTTAAGTAAGTATATACATTTGATATGCAGGTATACATTCCTCTACTTCTATACATTTACGCATATAATATGCATATATATATATATATATATATATATATATATATATATAATCCGCTTATTTGATGGCTGAACCGAGTGAAATCAAATGTAACGGGATGATTCGATTTGCTAGATATGAGGCAATTTCTGCGGAGATCTGACACTGCCAGGAGATAATCCATCCATCACGGCCATATAAACAAACGGATCAGAGATGGAATTAAAGTCTTATAGGCGTCGCCTAGCGGTCTAATCTGTGCCCAGCTCCACGTGATAGTGTAGGTGGAGCAGGCCCGAAGCGGCGTAGCGGCGTAGCGGAGGGGTGATGGGGGCGGAGGTGATGCCAATTATGTTTCAACAAGAGCTATGCATTCAGCCAGATACAGGCAGGTGGTCCCAATGGGTGATGGTGGGGTATGTCAATTATGTTTCAACAAGAGTCATGCATTCAGCCAGATATAGGCAGATGGTGCCAAGGGGTGATGAGGGGGGAGGGTTATGTCAATTATGTTTCAACAAGAGTCATGCATTCAGCCAGATATAGGCAGATGGTGCCAATGGGTGATGGGGAGGGGAGGGTTATGTCAATTATGTTTCAACAAGAGTCATGCATTCAGCCAGATATAGGCAGATGGTGCCAAGGGGTGATGGGGGAGGGTTATGTCAATTATGTTTCAACAAGAGTCATGCATTCAGCAGATATAGCAGATGGTGCAAGGGTGATGGGGGGGGGGGTTATGTCATTATGTTTCAACAAGAGTCATGCATTCAGCCAGATATAGGCAGGTGGTGCCAAGGGGTGATGGGGGAGGGTATGTCAATTATGTTTCAACAAGATATGCATCCAACAGATGGCAGGGTGGGGGGGACGGGGTGGATATGTCAATTATGTTTCAACAAACATCATTCAGCCAGATAGGTGCCAAGGGGAGGGGGGGGATAGATTATGTTTCAACAAGAGTCATGCATTCAGCCAGATATAGGGAGGTGGTGGCAAGGGGTGATGGGGGGGGAGGGTTATGTCAATTATGTTTCAACAAGAGTCATGCATTCAGCCAGATATAGGGAGGTGGTGCCAAGGGGTGATGGGGGGGGGGGTGGATATGTCAATTATGTTTCAACAAGAGTCATTCATTCAGCCAGATACAGTCAGGTGGCATCATTTCTGATCGCACCGGTCTCTATTATTGGGGGCAATGAGTCTGGTAATTGATAGAATGGGTACTACAGTATAACCCCGTTAAACCAAACTTGAAGGGACCCTAGAAATTTGCTTGGATTAACCGATCATTGATTTAACTGAGCTTTGGCTTTGACTTTGACGTTGACTCCGCACCCCCCCCCCCCCCCACCCACACTCACTTCCCCATTCCGGCTCAGTCCTACTCCTCCCTCCCTCCATCCCCCCCCCCCCCCCCCCCCCCCAACCCCGCACACACTACTTCTAACACTTATCCAACCAAGCGTTGGGTAAGAGGCGGTGGGGTCTTAGATGACCTTATAACCACATGACAGTTTGGTTTAACCGTACCGAACGTGGCCTGGCGTCCAAAAATTGTCTTTGGAGAAACCGATAATCTGGATTAACCAACTTTGCTTTAACAAAGTTTGTTATATGATAAATGGTAGTATTTTGCCGGCCCGCCGAAAAAAGTTTGGATTAACCGATCGTTTCGTTTAACCAAGCTTTGTTTAACAGGGTTATACTGTACATTACTGACTAACTGATTTCTCTTTAGACATTTGAGATGAATTCTCGTTATTGACTGGGGAAGGGGTGATCGTTGAATCCTACTGCTGAATTGGTGATTAGTGTTACACAATGTATACGGCCGACGTGTTACACAATGTATGAGAGCGCATGATCGACACATGATCGACGCGTGACCAACGACACTCCAGCATGTTTCGGCGCATGTCGGCATGGCACGAGCATGCTATCAGTGTGCGCGACGTTGGCCTAACACATGGGTAACGCTTCCCGATGTGCATATGACGGTGGTACGTTACCGACCCGCTGACGGAACGCTCGCCGTCAGATGAAAAAAAAGTCAACATCACACAACGTCAGAACAAAGTTCCTCCAACTCACGTCTAACACATCTTGACGTGCCCCTAACGTCGCCATAACGTTGGCACCCACGCATTGTTGCACATCAAAAGTTTTGTGCAAGCACAAAACTTCGCTGATCGCCTCACGCGTGCCACCGAACGTCGCCGTAGATCAATGTATGCCAATGAGTGCATAATGCGTGTGTAAAGCAAACTGACGTATCCAAACATAGCGGCAAATAATCACATACGTCGAAGCACGTTGGCGAGAAGCTTCGTAATGTGACAGCACCATCATATACTAGGTAGTAATAAAACAGGCCAAATAGGTTCAACTCATATATTTATATATACATATATATATATATATATATATAGTCGAAGTTTGTAATTTCTAGCATATTTTAAAAATAAATATAGCATTTGATCATTTAAGTTGACGTAATTGCTATTTGGAAGGGTTCAATTTGGAGGTATTTGAGGGGCAGAAATACCCTGTTACATCTGGGATAATGGTAAAATGCTGGATATCATCAACTTCCTCTGGGCTAAGTTCTATTAAATTTTCCTAGCATTCCTTCGCTTCAGCAATATTGCTTTACTAAAGTAAATAGGTAAATATCTAAATTGGATGTATAGGTCAAAATTACACTTTCTAAGAAGTTATGCCAGCATCGGACTGTGCCACAGCTTTAGAAAAGTTATTTTCAATTTCAGAGACTTTGTCCTAGACGGGAGCGGGATGTAGCTCAGGCGGTGGAATGTAACCCTCTGAAGGTTTGGATCATCCGATCGATCCCGCTCAGTGGGCATATTTGCAGTTTGGGATATTTTCCATTCCAACCAGTGGTCCACAATTGGTTCATCAAAGGCTGTGGTATGTGTTATCCTGTCTGTGGGAACGTGCAGATAAAAGACCCCTTGCTGCTTATCGGAAAGAGTAGCCTATGTGGTGGCAGCAGTTTTCCTCTAAAGAAATATGTCAGAATGACCCTATGTTTGAGGTCCGATAGCCTATGTTTGAGGTCCAATAGCCTAGGAATGCAGGAGAAACAGCAAATGTCAATTGTTTAACTATCCAATGCGCACTGAATGCGACTTTATAATGCTGCCCCACTGGGAAAGCAGGCCACTGGCACCCTAACCCGATATCCCACTCAGACACTAAGCTAACCAGTCATGTTCCTATCCTAATAATGCAGAGCGCAAGGCTAGGAAACAACAAGTATCAATTTTATAAGTTATCGCATTGAAGATTGCAAGGGAGTGACAATAGGTGGCATGAACATCAACAATCTTAGATATGCCGATGACAGTGTAATACTAGCAGACAGTGAGAAAAACCTACAAGATATAGTGAATAGAATCAATAAAGCTGGAATACTATTCAACATGAAGATGAATGCCAGGAAGACCAAAACAATGGTTATAAGTAAAAAGACAGATAAACCAAATGTCAATATAACCATAGATGGCACAAACATAGAACAAGTATCCGAATTCATATATCTCGGACAAAAGATTACAAATGATGGGAGATGTGAGGAAGAAATTAAAAGAAGGATAACAATAGCCCGAACAACATTCTCCAAAATGTATAGAGTGTTAACATCAAGTAAGATATTAATACAAACAAGGAAGCGTATTCTTCAGTGTTATGTGTGGTCTACTCTAATGTATGGGGCAGAGACATGGACAATCTCTAAGAAAATGTACAAACGTTTAGCAGCATTTGAGATGTGGACTTATCGAAGGATGATGAAAATATCATGGACAAAGAAGATCACCAACAAAGAAGTTCTCAGAAAAATTAAAAATAAGAAAAGCTTGTTTGCCACTATACAGACAAAGAAACTTATTTATTTTGGCCACATCATTCGTCAGAGTTCAATATACCGTACATTGTTGGAAGGGAAGGTGAATGGCAGCAGAGGGAGAGGGAGACCAAGAACATCATGGTTTACAAATATTTCACAGTGGACAGGCTTGAATTATTCACAGTCTATCAGAACAGCACAACATCGGGACAAGTGGAGAACCATTGCATCCAACCCTCGACTAGAGGATGGAACTATTGATTGATTGATTGATCGCTTTGAGTCGACCGGGAACCGAACTACCGACCTTCCGTACTGGAGGCCCGCGTTCTGCCGATTCATCCACCGCGCCCGGTACAAAAGGTATTGAATCTATGAACGCCTTCATAAAAAATGATGATAAAAACAACTCATTTTGACAGACTATGTTTCATTAATAATGCATGCAAAAGTATTTCTTTTAAGTTAAGACTTATTTTGTTATTCTGTCAATATGCGCACTAATCGCGAACCATCAAATAATAATCTGACATTTGTATGAGGTGCACATACAAACTTCAAATAAAGTTATTTCTGAGTTGCTGATTGCAATCAAGAGAAATTGAAATATTCCTAGAATAAGCATCACTATTTCCATGTAGCGCGATTTACGAAATTCAAACTAAAACTAAATAAACTATGACTGGCCTGCTTCTTGTCCATGATTCATTGCTTTTGCCCGACATTATTCAAGGCCTATAGTATCTAAATCAACCATTTTTATAGCAAACATATGTTATAACCGGTAAGTTCACAATGGAGTCCATATTCAAACTAGCCAAGTATGCAAATGAATTGAGGGTCCGTTTCGGATATTCATCGGACTCGAACCCCTGCTTTTAAACCTTGGCCATGTATGACCGATGATTTAACATTGTCTGCGATGCTCTGCAAGACGGGTAATTTTACATGCATGCACAGCCATAGTCTCATAGTAAATAAGGAAGGCCTTATGCTGCAACCTATCGAGGAACGATTGTATTAGTATATGCCTTGTGCGCCAATGTCACCTATCTTCACTTTCGAGATACAAAACTTGATTACCCTAAGTAAATACTATCGGTCTGCCATCTGCAGTCACCTTATTGAACTAATTAACCTTATGAGCCTATATAAGGCCAGGTCCGGCAGCAGTGAGCTCACGTCGATACGGGCATAAGGAGGACAATGACCAGCCCTAAAATTGCCACCCACCCATCCCTACGTGACATTGTTGAGGGCGAGAGTTAAAGCTTCTTGACCTCACTCTATTTGAACTTGTTGTTAAAATTGAACTTTGTATTGATCAAAAACTTACACTGCTGGTTCTAAAATAAGTCCAACTTTAAACTTATCTGCTGTGTCGTTGTCAAATTATACAATTGATACTTGCGATACCCAGCCTGGCATTCAGCATTACTAGGATAGGGAAAAGTGCTGTGCAATTTAGGAAGGACAATAGTCCCCAATTGAAACCTGTCATAATTAAAGTAGCATAGTCCAATGGTTTTGAATTTCTGTATTTTTTCTGAGATAAATATATTAGATCGGTCACTAGTATCTACTTTACACTAGTTCAAAGTTCCTCTTATTTTAAATGGTAAACTTTTAAGATATGTTTAGTGCAAACATTGAAAATTAGTTTTGGGAAGCTTGGCAAAACTCTGACACCATAGACTTCTGCAGTAACAGGCTCTGTTAAATTGACTCAGTATTGCCTTCTATGCAGAACCAAATGCTTAATAAGTGCATCAGTATTTAAGTTAGATATGCTAAATCAAATCTAGATAATTGGTTTGGTTTTGAAAATTTGATATTTCATCGGACTATGCAGCTTTATTCAAGTAATGAACAACAAATCCCACAGATACATACCCAAACAACAACACCGTAGTAAAACAGAAAATCCTGCTCGTATTGAGGATTTGTGTGGGACGTAGGTATCACAGTACTCCTGCTTCGTGTTTAGATAGAAGCAGTTCCTTCTACTCTCAAGTGTGTGTGTGTGTGCGAATGTAAATATAACAAAATGCACAAATCTATTTACTGCTACGATCGAATTATGTTATTTCGAGCCATGAATATTCACTGTGGGGTTGAAATAATGTTTATTTAACAGCATAACATACACAATAACTAAAATTCAGTCAAATTAAACCCAAAATCCTAGCGATATTGCTGATGTAAATGAAACAAAAAACACAAATCAATTCACTGCTACGATCTAATTATGTTATTTAAAACCATGGATATTCACTCGGGGGTTGAAATCATCTTTATTTAACAGCATAACTTACTAAGCAAGTGAAATTCGGTCAAATTAAACCCCAAATCCAAGCGATATTAACATGACTGCAGTATCGGCAACGTTATTTGGAATGTAATTAAAACAAAAAGCACAAATCTCTTCGCTGCTACGATCTAATTCTGTTATTCAGAACCATGAATATTCACTCGGGGGTTGAGAAAATGTTCATTTAACAGCATAACTTATTCAATAAGTGAAATTCGGTCAAATAACACCCAAATTTCAAGTGATATTAACGCCACTGCCACATCGGCAGCGGTAGGCCTATTGCCGGTGTCGCTGTACTCTCTATCCAACTTCGATAACAGATTCACCTGGTACTTGTTGTACACAGGTGAACGACAACGTAGTCTAAATACTGGTGAAAATAGCTTTAGTATGGAAAAGGAAGTAGAATGCCTGTCTCCAGTATTAAATGGGTACTTATATCAGCGCAGATTTGGTGAAATGGGAGGGATTGCAAAAAGTCAAGATGGCAGCCATAGAACACCATCAATTTCATCTTTAAATTCTATGAAACTGTATGTTTTATTATATTTTTCAACTCAAAGGTAGTGGGGAAATGTGAAGACATATATAAAGAATAATTGTTGCTTCTTAGATTGTGAAATTAGACTCTCATTTCATTTCCCCGCTTTTTCGACAGCTTTTATATAGGGTTGGTATTCACTTGTGTACTGCAAGTACTAGGTGAATACTTTATCTATATCCAACTATGATGGCTGACTAAGCACTGGTCACGTGGTGCTAATTGTTTGAAGCAAATCTTAATAGCCACAGAGCTGGACATAATATGCAGGTCTCCTCGTTACACAGACTGTTGCAGAGTGTTTTTGTGGATTGGTAGCCTCACGTTGCATAGTGAGTCATGTGTTCTTTGTGGTTGTTTGTTTCTTGTTCTTTTACTCCCTAGCAACATCTAAGCTCATATCAGGACGGGTACCGACTCGTGACATTATGCACTCATAGCACCTTTATAGGGATGCCTGGCTAGGAAGTGACAACTATCAATCTTTAAGTCATTGCTTTGACTCGACCAGTGTTCAAACACAAGAACCCATGGGTTTGGATCCCTCGATCTCCCAAAACAGGAGACGGATGCTCAACTTCTTCGGCCATCCCATCTGGTTAAGAGGCCAGTGTAATCAAGTTTTCGGGGTATGCAGGTAATGCAGTACCTCGCATACCTTAGGTGCTAAAATACCTCAGGGAGTTTGACGCCCCTGCCTTGCAAAGTTGTAAACCACTGCCTTGTGGTACAAGTTCTGGTTCTTGATAGAAACATAGGCTAAGGGAGCAAACCCTAACAGAAAACCATGTTATTGTGGCAGCATTAAGGGCAGTGATGAATGGAACTCCCAACATCTCGCAACCAGCCACTGCAGGGACAACAAGTTTGCGCCTGTCTTGACATGTTCTTGCCGGTGTGAGACCTCTATTTGCTCCCTGAGAGAGTGCTGCTAGTAATTTGCAAAAGCCAGCAGCACTTCAACACTTTGCAAGCAGCTTTTATGAAATGTACAACGGCACAAAGCGGCGTTTAAGTGATGAAAGTAGTCTTTGTCGCATTGCGACTGACAGCATGATGATGATGATGATGATGATGCATCAACTGTGGTACTGGCTTTGCATATATGTATGTAGGTTGCATGCATATTCACGACATGACAGGAACCCAACATAGTCAGGCAGTCCGAGTGTGTAGCTGGGAAAGCTGCGGGTGGAATATGGTGCCAGGCAGTGGGGACGTGGGTTGTATATTTGCATCTGCTTACAATCCTATTCTCTGAGTGTGTCACTTTCTGTAGCAAGCTAGCAATAATAGAGTTCAGGCGCAAAACCACGTAAACACCAATTAGAAAATAGAGATAAACATTGGAATCAAATCCTCAACAATTTGTTATATTCCTTCTTTTGTTGTTGATTGTATCATAAGCATCTGATCAAATGAAAAGTCGAATTACTGAGAATTAAAATGATTTTCAGGTTAACATATTTTATTTAAATTTAAGCTACATTTTTGGATTGGCGTTTACGTGGTTTTACGCCTGAACACTTCGACTATCATTGTTTGTTTGGGGTATTCTAGCAACATCTATGGTTATATCCTCAGAAGTCCAGATTATTTTTTAACAATTATCGCCGTGCTTATGTCATACACTGCCGATACGGTGCTAAGCAATCACCACTAATTAATTGACTTATAACGAAATCTTTTTTATTTAATGACTCCTGTAAAGCACCTGAGAGACATTAACACCAACTCATTTATGCAACTCTCACAGCAGAGAGCTAAATGGAGAGCAGCAGTCAAGCAATGAAAGCAGTGTTTGGTGCATCGCGACCGACAGCATGATGATGATGATGAAAGCACATTGATGTTTGTATAATCGGCTATTAGACATCAAACCAACTTATAACAGTGTACACTCATGGGGAGTTTATAGTGATTGCCAACTGGGAGCCATGGCTTCTAGCACGATGACCCAATGTCCCACTGAGCTGCATTATCCTGATTCTGCACAAACGAGTCCTTGGCTCAATCTCCTAAGGACACCTGCGAGATAACGAGACGTTTCAATTGTCGATGTTGGTTCTAAGAAGGGTAATTGAACAAGGTGAATATGTATCCCCATTCACTGATCGACCGATGGTGCCACCTTTATTGAAACTCGGAGACTAAACCACCGCATTTAGCAGATACGGATCTTGCGGCTCATTACTTAACCATGTACAAGTAACCATGGGCACGAGCCGGCCAAATTGGCATATGTGAATTACTGTGATGTCAACACTGTGACGTCTAAATATTTCAGAACTAAATAACGTTACCACAACTGCAGAATTATTCACCAGCAAATATATAAGGCCCCAAAACCCGTAAACTCGGCCATTTCGACTCGGCGGCGGATGGCAACTGATCACTAATTCTGCCATCACACCCACCCCACAATAGGCAGACTAGAATGTAGGGTTAAGGATCTTGAGGTCTCGTTTTGATCATACTCCAGATTGTACAAAATGTCATTCTTGCTAATAAATCCCAAAGATATACAATATTGATTTGTGTTTATGTTGTTCAATTATGTAACCGATTGAATTGACGTGGGTCTGGTTTGACAATGATGACCTACAGAGGAAGGCAACCAATACGGCAGTGCTCTCACTTATTCAGCCGTCCCGTCTCGCCTGGTAAATGGGACGAGATCAGCCGGGATGAGTGCGGGTCAGGTCCGGTGTGCTTGAAGAGCACGGAGACGGTGTCATTGTAAATTCTCCGCTTTGTACCTGATGCTACTTGGACTCAGGACTGTCATCGCCTGATTAAAGTGACCGATCGCAAGGTGACCGTACGGCGACCGTACGGTCACCTTGCGACACTGCGGCGGGGTGGCGGCCTACGGCCTTGCGATTTCTGAAAACAAGTTTATTGTCCGATTTATGACAGTGCACACTCTTGGCAACTTTATAGTGCTGCCCCACTGGGAACCCAGGCCACCATCACCATGACCGGATATCCCACTCAGTCATATTATCATGACACTGAGCTAACCACTCCTTGCCCTATCCTAATAAAGCCGAGCACAAGGCTAGGAAGCGACAAGTATACATGTTTAAGTCATTGGGTTCGAATGCCACGATCTGACAAAATGGGAGATGTTTGTTTGTTGTTGTCTTTCGTCCTAGCAACATCTAAGGTCATATCAGGACTGGTACCAACTTGTGACAGTGTGCACTCATGGCAACATTATAATGATGTCACCCTGGGAAACCAGGCCACTGGCACCATGCCCTGGTACCCCACTCAGTCACATTATCCTGACACTGAGCACACCAGTCCTTGTCCTATCCTAATAATGCCGAGCACAAGGCTAGGAATCGACAAGGCTAGGAAGCGTCTGGTCGTACTTCCTGCGGTGGGCTGAGGTTTGCCTTTTCGGTTAAGCCCCAGTCACACATGGCCGGACGAGCCCCGGATTTTGAGCCGGATCACCCACAAACCAACGGCCCGGACTGTCCCTGACCACCACGGATAAAATCACTGTTTTGGTCGATTTTTGCCTCGCAGTCAGACTTTCCCTGACGAGCCCCGGACGAGCCCCGGACAAAAGGCCGGACCACCCCGGATCGCCCCAGACCGCCCCGTACCACCCCTTACCACCCCCGGACTGCTCCCGGAACAGCCCCGGAGGAGCCCAGACTGGGCCGGACCGGCCCCTGACTAACCTGGACGAGGCCGGACCACCCCCGGACTGCCCCGGTGTCGCAGTTTCAGCGCCCGGTCAGTTTCAGCTGCCTGTCAGTTTCATGCGCATGCGTCAAAATCTAACATCATAGTCACTAACCTTATAAATTTAATATAATGTTTTTGGTAAAGATGTTTTCTACATGCGATTTGTTTCTAGGTGGTGTGGTTTTAGAGATATATCACTTTTCCTGTATTTTCTGTATGAAGATTGCTAGCAACCATTGACAATGCCTTGAGTTTGACGGTACCCGCAGTGCAAAACCTTAGTTTTATTCAAAATTAATACAAATCAAGAACCCTAACCTTATAAATTTAATAGTCTTTTTGGTAAAGATGTTTTCTATATGTGTACCAAGCGATTTGTTAATAGGTGGTGTAGTTTTAGAGATATTTCACTTTTGCTGTATTTTCTGTATGAAGATTGCTCACGACCATTGACAATGCCTTGAGTTTGAGTCTATACGGGCGGTGGAAACTGACCGGGCGCTGAAACTGCGACACCGGACTATCCTGGACCTCCCTCGGACCACCCCCAGCTGTCCGGGAGTGGTCCGTGGCTAGGCCAGGGGTAGTCTGGGACAGTCCGGGGATGGTCCGGGGATGGTCCCGGTCAAACCGTGGCTCAAAATGACCCCGCACCACCCCCGGACCACCCCCCGGACCACCCCCGGACCAGGCCGGACCAGGCCGGATTGAGCCCGGATCGCAAAATCCCCCGGACCGCCCCGGATGTTTTAAACATTTTAAAACATCCGGGGCCGAGGCCGGACGGCACCGGACGAGCCACGGATCAGGCCACATCGGGGGATGTCGGTACGGACGAGCCACGGACGAGCCACGGATGATCCCGGATCGCCCCGGACCACCCCGGATGGCGGTCCGGGGCTCGTCCGGCCTCTGATCCGGGTATGTGTGACCTAGGCTTTAGCACTACTCCATCATGCTGTCCCGTTTCTTTCACGCATTATACTCCAGTTGGCTCGGGGAGGCAGAGGTTGACTTGGGCGGGGTCTCATCACTGTCAGGCAGTGTCAGCTGCACATGTTGACAAGTCTGCCTGGCATCAAGCTAGCGTATGTGTAATGCGCTGGTGTAGTGTGTTTATGTAGGTGGTGTGTTGGTGTGTGTGTGGTGTGTGTGGGTAGTTTGTGTATGCATGGTGTGTAGTCGCTGCAACTGCATTAGGTAGGTTGGGAACCAGACGCGATGGCCGAATGAGTTGAGCGTTCGTTCCATTTAATTTAGGTAGATCGTGGGATTCGAACTCACAGGTTTAAATCCTGGTCGAGTTAAACGAATGATCTAAATACCGATAATTGTCACTTCCTAGCCCGGTGCTCAGAAATATTAGGATAGGGCAAGGACTGGTTGGCTTTGTGTCAGGATAATATAACTGAGTGCGATATCAGGTCATTGTGCTGGCAGGCTTGTCTCCCAGTGGGGCAGCACTATGAAGTTGCCATGAGTATACATACTATCACAAGTCGGTGCAAGCCCTGATATGACCTAATATGTTGGCATGAGATAAAACGCCAAAGAGTAACCAACCAACCAAGGTAGGTTGGGTGTGGTAGGGTTGTGTGTGTTTCATGTGAGTGGCGTGTGGTGTGTGTGCGTTGTGTGGTATGCGGGTGGTGTATGCATAGTGTGGGTGGGTCTGGGTGGGAATGATGTGAGGTCTAAGTGGAGCGGGCGGAGGCATATGGTATCTGTGGCCTGTGGAGAAGTACTGTAGGTGGGTGGCACGAGGATTTGTGTGGCATGTGTGGTGTGGACAGGTGGGTGTGATGTGTGTGATGTGATGTGGATAAGAGTCCATGGTGTTCACCTGTGTACTGTGTGTGGTGTACGGAGGGGTAACCCATGCAGAATGTGTATATGCATGGGTGTAGGGATGTGTAGGGATGTGTGATGTACTGAGGTGTGTGGTGTGTGGTGTGTGGTGTGCACTGTGTGGTATGGGATAGATGGTGTGTGGTGTGTAGTGCGTGACGTGTTCTTAGTTGTGTGTTGTATGTGGTGTGTGCTGGATGTAGTCTGTTGGTGGGTGCAGTGTATGTTGGGTGTACTGTGTGGTGGGTGAAGTGTTTGGGGAGGTGTAGTGTTTTGGTGAGTGTAGTGCGTTGGTGGGTGTTGTGTGTTGGGTATAGTGTGTGGTGGGTGTAGTGTGTGATGGGTATGGTTTGAGGTGGGTATAGTGTGTGGTCGGTATAGGGTGTGGTTGGTGTAGTGTGTGCTGAGTGTAATGAGTGGTAGGTATAGTTTGAGTGTGGGTGTAGTTTGGAGTGGGTCTGGTGTGTGGTGGGTGTTGTGTGTTGTAGGTGTAGTGTCTGGTGGATGTAGTGTATGGTGATTGTAGTGGGGGTAGTTACAGTGTGTGGTGGGTGTAGTGTATTGTGAGTGGTGTGTGATGGATGTAGTGTCTGGTGAGTGTTGTGTGTGGTGGTTGTAGTGGAGGCAGTTACAGAGTGTGGTGGGTGTAGTCGTGGAAGTTACACATTGTGGTGGGTGTAGTGGCTGGTGAGTGACGTGTGTGATGGGTGTAGTGTCTGGTGAGTGGTGTATGTGATGGGTGTAGTTTCTGGTCAGTGTAGTATGTGGTGGATGTAGTGGTGGTAGTTACAATGCGTGGTGAATGTAGTGTCTGGTGAGTGGCGTTTGTGATGGTTGTGGTGTCTGGGTGGTGTAGTGTGTGGTGCATGTAGTGGTGGTAGTTACAGTGTGTGGTGGGTGTAGTGACTGGTAAGTGATGTGTGTGATGTGTGTAGTATCCGGTTAGTGTAGTGTGTGGTGGGTGTAGTGTCTGGTGAGTGGCGTTTGTGATGGTTGTGGTGTCTGGGTGGTGTAGTGTGTGGTGGATGTAGTGCTGGTAGTTACATTGTGTGGTGGATGTAGTGTCTGGAGAGTGGCGTTTGTGATGGTTGTATTGTCTGGGTGGTGTAGTGTGTGGTGTCTGTAGTGATGGTAGTTACAGAGTGTGGCTGGTGTAGTGACTGGTGAGTGATATGTGTGATGGATGTAGTGTCTGGTTAGTGTAGTGTGTGGTGGTTGTAGTGGTGGTAGTTACATAGTGTGGGGGGCGTAGTGGTGGTGGTTACAGATTGTGGTGGGGGTAGTGTCTGGTGAGTGGCGTGTGTGATGGGCGTAGTGTCTGGGGAGGGTAGTGTGTGGTAGTTGTAGTGGTGGTAGTTACAGAGTGTGGTCGTTGTAGTGGTGGTAGTGACATAGCTTGGTAGGTGTAGTGGAGGCAGTTACAGTTTGTGGTCGGTGTAGTGTCTGGTGAGTGGCGTTTGTGATGGTTGTAGTGTCTGATGATTGTAGGGTCTGGTGGTTGTAATGGTGGTAGTTACAGAGGTTGGTGTTGTAGTGTTGGTACTTACAGAGTGTGGTGGGTGTAGTGCATTGTGAGTTGTGTGTGATTGGTGCAGTGTCTGGTGGGGGTAGTGTGTGGTGGTTGTAGTGGTGGTAGTTGCAGAGTGTGGCGGTTGTAGTGGTGGTAGTTACAGTGTGGGGTGGATGTAAATCCGGTGAGAGTCGTGTGTGATGGTTGTAGTGTCTGGCGGGTGTAGTGGGTGGTGGTTGTAGTGGTGGTAGTTACAGTGTGTGGTGGATGTAGTGTCTGGTGAGTGGCATGAGTGATGGTTGTAGTGTGTGGTGGGTGTAGTGGGAGGTGGTTGTAGTAGTGGTAGTTACATTGTCTTTTGGATGTAGTGTCTGGTGAGCGGTGTGTGTGATGGTTGTAGTGTCTGGTGGTTGTATGGTCTGGTAGTTGTAGTGTGCGGTGGTCGTAGTGTGTGGTGGTTGTATTGGGGGTAGTTAGAGTGTGGTCGGTGTAGTGGTGGTGGTTGTTACAATATGTGGTGGGTGTAGTATTTGGTGAGTGGCATCGGTGATGGTTGTAGTGTATGGTGTGTGTAGTGTGTGGTGGTTGTAATGATGGTAGTTACAGTGAGTAACATGTCTGGTGAATGGTGGGTGTTATGGGTGTAGTGTCTGGTGGGGTGTAGTGTCTGGTGGGTGTAGTGTGTAGTGGGTGTAGTGTGTGGTGGGCGTAGTGGTGGTAGTTATAGGTGTTGGTGGGTGTACTGTCTGGTGACAGGCGTGTGTGATGGTGGTAGTGTCTGGTTAGTGTAGTGCGTGGTGGTTGTAGTGGTGGTAGATACATAGTGTGGTGGGCGTGGTGTGTGGTAGTTATTCAGCACAGTGTGTGAAGTGTTTTGGTGTGTGCTGTCTAGAGTGGTGCTGAATGTAGTGTTTGGTGGAAGGTAGTGTATGGTGCGCGGTGTGAATACGGTAGACTGTGTGGATTGAGATTTGGCGGGCGAGGAGGAGGATGGTACGGGTGGTGGCGCTGTTGGTGGTGCTGGTGGTGCGGGTGGGGGCGCTGGTGTTTGGCGGTGGCACTGATGGGTCCTACGTTGCTGACATAAGACGAATGCATGTGTGTGGGGAGGCCGGGGTGGTCGGGGCGGTCGGTGCCCGCCCGCAGCCTCCTAATGATACCGACGGCTCGGGTATAATGAGCCGGGGCCTGTCGGCTCTGACTTCACGCCGACAGCCCGCTAACTCAACCCGGCACGCCGGTGTAGGACGTTCACAACAGTACCCTGTTCAAAACACTACTGTTAAGTTCAAAACACTACCCTTACATACTTTCAAAACACTACCCAAGTTGAAAACAGCAGTGGGGGTTGTCGTGCCGCAAAATGTACATGTTGGTATGCATATACATATTGGTATACACTGACCTAGATAAAAGATTCACCCGGTACTTTTAGTACACAGGTGAATGACAATGTAATGTAAATACGGGTGAAAATAGCTTGTATGGAACAAAAAGTAGAAACTGTAGTTCCATGATCAAATGGCTACATATATTGGCACAGATTTGGTGAAATGGGAGAGAATGCAAACATCCAAGATGGCGGCCATAGAACACTGTCGATTTCAATTTTAAATCGTAACTAGCTATTTTATTATATTTTTCAACTCAAAGGTAGCGGGTAAATATGAAGACATCTACAAAGAATAAATGTTCCTTCTTAGATTGTGAAATTAGGCTATCATTTCATTAGCCCACTTTTTCGACCGTTTCTATATAGGGTTGCTATTCACCCATGTCCGGCGAGTACCGGGTGAATCCTGTATGTAACACTGACCGTACTGCGATGTTTGAAGCACGTATTAGTAGTATATGCTGATAGTGCTGCAGCATGTAACCACGTATTAGTATATGCTGATAGTGCTGGGGTGTCTAACCACGTAATAGTATACGCTGATTGTGCTGCGATGTTTAACAATGTGTTAGGTGTACTAGTACAGCAGCACCTGATAGTGCAGCAGCACCTGCACCATGTATTAGTATACCCTGATAGTGCTGTGGCACTTATCACGATATTAGTATATGCTGATAGTGCTGCGGTGCATAACAATGTATTAGTATGCACCAATAGTGCTGCAGTGTCTGGACCACATATTAGTATATGCTAATAGTGCTGCGGAGTTAAACAACATATTATTAGTCTACGCTGATAGTGATGTGGCGCTTACCACCATATTAGTATATGCTGATATTGCTGCGGCACTTAGCAACGTATTAGTATACACTGATAGTGCCACAGCATTTAACAATGTATTAGTAGTATATGCTGATAGTTCTGGGGCATCTGCACCATGTATTACTAGTATACAATCATAGTGCTGCAGAGTTTAACAATGTATTAGTATACACTGATAGGGCTTCGGTGCTTAACAACTATTATTAGTATACCCTGATAGTGCTGCATCATTTAATAATGTATTAGTATATGCTGATAGTGCTGCAGCATTTAACAACATCTTAGACAAGCAGACAGAATGGCCAAATGAGTTGAGTGTCTCTCTCCTGTTTTGGGAGATTGGGGGATCTGAACCCATTGCTTTGTGGGTTCAAACTCTGGTCGAGTCAAACCGATGACATAACAATTTATACTTGTCACTTCCTAGCCATGTGCTCAGCATTATTAGGATATGACAAGGACTGGTTGGCTCAGTGTCAGGATAATGTGACTGAGTGCGATATCAAGTCATGGTACTGGTGGCCTGGTCTCTCAGTGTGGCAGCACTATGAAATTGCCATGAGTCCAAACTGTCACAAGTTTGGAAATGTCCTGATATGAGCTTAGATGGTGCTAGGATGCAAAATAACAACAAACACAGACAAGCAAACTTCCCCACCCTATTGCCCCACTGGGTGGCCTATTCGGTTGAGTGGGCCTCAGGTTCAGATGGTCGGGAGTCCAGTTCCCGGTCGAATCAAACCAATGACTTAACAATTTATACTTGTTCCTTCCTAGCCTGGCGCTCAGCATTAATAGGATAGGGTTTGCTCAGTGTCAGGCTAATCTGAATGAGTGGGATATCATGCTGGTGGCCTGGTCTCTCAGTGGGGCAGCACTATAACTGTCACAAGTTGGTATCCGTCCTGATATGACCTTAGACGATGCTAGGACATAAAACAACAACCAACCACAACCCTACTGACCCAGCATCCTACATACTGCCACACCCTAAGAACATATAGTAGTGTTTTGAACTTAAAGGTAGTGTTTTGAACATAAGGATAGTGTTTTGAGCGTGGCCACAATAGTGTTTTGAACCTACGTTCAACCAGGTTGAAAACACTACCGTAGTGTTTTGAACCTAGGTTGAAAACACTACTGTTGTGTTTTTATGGGGTAGTGTTTTGAACTTACTACACCGGCACCCGGCCAGCCGCCAGCCGTCAACACCTTCCCCGAACCTGCCCTCAAAACGGAATCAAAGTGAAAACACTGCCGCCAACCCCCCCCCCCCCCTTATCAACTTCCGCCGTAATAAGAGGAGCGTACGTGGGTCACGTGATAGCGGAGGGAGTGGGGGTGGGGGAGCAGTTGCGTAGGCTTGACGTGGACAGGTGTGTTGGTTGTTGGGAGTTTTACGTCCTGGTAACATCTAATGGTGCAGTCACACTACGACGCTTCTCCCGGTGACCCCTCAGTGTTGAAAATAAAATCTTGCGCGTCGAGAAACGTTAAAGATAGTGGAAATATGGTGAAATTGGACGTTGCCACAGCGTGTCAGTAGCGTGTTGGTAGCGCGTGGCCAACGTTGTGGTAAAGGATATCGGCGCGTTCTCTCTGTGTCTGTGTCTCTGTCTGTGTCTCTGTGTGTGTGTCTCTGTGTCTATGTGTGTGTGTCTCTGTATGTGTCTCTGTGTCTGTCTCTGTATGTGTCTCTGTCTGTGTCTCTGTCTGTGTATCTGTGTCTCTGTCTGTGTCTCTCTATGTGTCTTTGTATGTGTCTCTGTCTGTGTCTCTGTATGTGTCTATGTGTCTGTTTATTTGTGTGTGTCTCTGTATGTGTCTCTGTATGTGTCTCTGTATGTGTATATGTATGTGTATATGTCTGTGTCTCTGTGTATGTGTCTCTGTGTGTGTCTCTGTCTGTGTCTCTGTGTCTCTGTCTGTGTATATGTATGTGTCTCTGTCTGTGTCTCTGTGTCTGTGTCTCTGTCTGTGTCTCTGTCAGTGTCTCTGTCAGTGTCTATGTCTGTGTCTCTGTCTGTGTCTATGTATGTGTCTCTGTGTGTTGGTCTCTGTGTATATGTGTGTATCTGTATGTGTCTGTGTATGTGTCTATGTGTCTGTCTATGTATGTGTCTATGTATGTGTCTCTGTCTGTGTATGTGTGTCTCTGTATGTGTCTCTCTCTGTGTCTCTGTATGTGTCTATGTATGTGTCTATGTATGTGTATATGTGTCTGTTTCTCTGTATGTGTCTCTGTATGTGTCTCTGTATGTGTATATGTATGTGTCTATGTATGTGTCTCTGTGTATGTGTATCTGTACGTGTCTCTGTCTGTGTCTCTGTGTATATGTATGCGTCTCTGTCTGTGCATCTGTCTGTGTATCAGATACACACACACAAAGACACACACAGAGTTACATAGAGACACATAGACACATTCCTAGACACATACATAGAAACAGACACTGAGACACAGACATATACACATACAGAGACACATACACAGAGACACACATACATACATACATACATACACACACATAGAGACACAGATCCACACACATAGACACACACATACACACATAGACACATAGACACAGATACACACACATACACATTCCTAGACACATACATAGAAACATACACAGATACACAGGCAGAGACACATACAGAGACACAGACACAGAGACACAGACAGAGGCACATACACAGACAGCTACACATACACATATACACAGACAGAGACACATACAGGGACACACACACCGACAGAGACACATACAGAGACACATACAGAGACACATCCAGAGACACAGAGACACAGACATAGACACATACATATACAGAGACACATACACAACCACATACAGAGACACATACAAAGACACATACAGAGACACAGGCAGAGACACATACATATACACAGGCATATATACAGACAGAGACACAGACATATACATAGAGACACATACATAGACACATACACATAGATGCAGAGACACAGACAGAGACACACACATATATACAGACAGAGACACATACAGAGACACAGACACAGGCACAGCGACACAGACACAGACACATACACATACAGAGACACATACACAGAGACACAGACATAGACACAGACAGAGACACAGACACTTAGAGATACATACACAGAGACACAGATAGAGACACATACAGAGACACACACACACAGACACACATATACACACAGACACACACAGAGACACATATACATACACACATACACAGAGACACGCACATACACAGACACACACATAGAGACACAGAGAGACACACACATGGCAACGTGCGAGCAACGTCCCTCCAACGTGCTTGTAACCTGTCTCGACGGCCGCCTAACGTCCTCCTAACGTCCTTACCCATATATTTGCGCGCGCTGTCCATCGCTGGTTTTTTTTGACATGCTTAAAACCTTGGGCGACCAATAACGCGCACCGACGTTGTCCGCCAACCGTTAACGTCAAAGATAATGTACCGACGTGTACCGACGCGCGCATAACGCGCCGCCAGCGTGTCTTGATATTTCACCCATTTTCGCCCAAAAACACCACACGTCGCCAGGTCGCCGGCGAGAAGCGTCGTAGTGTGACTGCACCATAAGGTCATATCAGGACCAGTGGCGATTTTAAAGTGCTGCCCCACTGGGAAATCAGGACACCACCGACACCATGACCCGATATGGCACTCCATCGCATTATCCTGACACTGAGCTAACCAGTCCTTGCCCTATCCTATTAATGTCAAGCATCAGGCTAGGAAGCAACATGTATCGATTTTATAAGTCATTAGTTTGACACGATTGGTCGCTGAACTCCCGACCTTCTGCACGCGAGGTCCGCATTCTACCTATTAGGCTAGCGCGTCCGGTGCGCGCGAGTGTGTGATCGGGTGTATGCATGTGTGTGCAGGCATGCGCGTGCGCGTGCGTGTGCGCCTGTGTGTGTTTTGCCTGGGTGTCGGTTTCCATGGAGTAGCGTATGATGTTACTTCAATGACATTTTTTATAAGCACAGCAGGTGTTGAGCAGATCAGCACAACTGTACATTTACATAAATTGTGAATGCATGTCGGCGAAATTCCTATAATAATTACCCTCATCTTGTCTTAAGCTTTCATGAGACAAATGTACCTTGGGCAGTGCGCTACTATTTCTATATCCAGTATATGTATTTTGCTGACAATTAAATGCTTTATTTCATATGGGAACAATTTAGGTGATACAATTGCTGGCGCGGTATCAATTATACAGTATAGACTGTCAGGATATTGTCAGGATAATATACGCTATGCCAGTATCTTATAACAACCTGGCCGCAGAGTCGCCTGGAAGGTCCACACGACCAGGTTGTTTTAACAAGATGCCATATTGGCTAACACACGTTTTTCTGCTCAAGGGGGAGCCTACCCCTGAATGTATTGGATGTCAGTCCCCACTGACATTAAAACACACTTTATTAAACTGTGTGGATTTCATGGCCCTGCACCAACAATCTTACACTACAAACAACATGCCTGACCTTTTTACTAAAGTAAAACAAGAAAACATTTTAGCCTTTTTGAGGACAGCTGGTTTGTACCACCTCATCTAGGTTTTTAAATAAATTTCATCAGTGAATAATACTATCATTTAGACATTTATTTAGCTATTATGATTGTGAGTTTACAAAATTCATGAGTGTCCATTGACAGAAAATTGATTGTATGCTTTTACATGTAAAAGCGATGGTTTGAACAAAAACAAACTTTTCTCACCGTGAATATGGCCTATGCTGCCGACACGGCGTAAAGCAACCACCAATCAATCAATCATATTACAACTACTTCTCAAAGGGGGATTAATTGAAATTATGCATCTGAGGAGATGTGATGCCAACATTTCTTTTCCGTTATAATTTTATTTGATTTTGTTGGGGTTGTGGGTTATCTCCTAGCAAACTATGAGATCATATCAGGACGACTGATGACGCTGCTAGTGCAGGATTATTTCGCCATAAAAGTGATGCCCCAGTGGGACACCATTCCACAGTCACCATGACCCGATATCTCACTCAGTCACATTATCCTGATGGGGAATGGTGTTACCCTATTCAAATAAGGTCGAACATTAGGCAAGGTAACACCAATAATATATGTTATACCCCATTGGTTTAATTCGGTCGGGATTCGAACCCAACCGGGAAGACAGCGCTATCACCGATTGGCCATCCTACCCGAAGGGGCATCTAACATCAGGGTTTCACTGTATGCATATATGTATATATATATATTGCTAAACCAATCGATATATATATATATACCCATATATATATATATATATATAAATATATACATATATATATATATATATATATATATATGAGCCTGTCTCAAAAGGTGATAACTCTTTTTGTTCTTGTCCATGGTAATGATTGAAACAAAACAGCACAGAAACGGTTATACTGAGAACACAAGGACATTTGCTTCAAATCAATATGTATTCTATTGGGATTATGACACACCATTTAAAAAACAAATCACTTTATCCTGAGCAAATGCATAAGCAGATAGTATGTTGATCGTTACAATGGACAAAGTTTTGTCCCATATTGCTTAGCACCTTTTGAGACAGTCTCATATATATATTGTATATCTATATCAATATATATACCTATATATATATATATTCTATTTATACCACCTGTGTGAGCAAGGGTGTTCGCTCCAACACAAGTGCTAGCGTGCATAATGTATGACCTGTCCCATCGTGCTTTACAGCTTCTCCATGGACGGTACTTCCGGTTTATCTAAGACGCTCGTCTCCTGCTTTTGGCAGATAGTTGACACTGAAGGCCACCGCTGATGGTTCCCGCTCCCCCTTTACTGGTGGCAGATACATCAGTAAGGTTGGTTGGTTGATGGAGTTTTACATCCTGACAACATCTAAGGCCATATCAGGATGGGTACCGCATTGTGACAGTGCACATTCATGGTGACTTTATAGTGCTGTCCCACTGGGAGACTAGGCTGCCAGCAACATGAGCTGATATTCCCCCTCAGTCAGATTATCCTGACACTTGAACCAAATAGTCCTTGCCTTATCCTAATAATGCTGAGTGCTATTGGTTTGATTTGATGTTGAACCAAACTGGCCTGGCTGGCTAGGAAGCGACAGGTATCAATTTTCAAATTATTGGTTTGACTCGACCAGAGTTTGAACCAGTGCGTTTGAATCGCATGATCTACCAAATTGGGAGACGCACGCTCAACTCATTCGGCCATATCGTCTGGTCACATCAGTAAGATGGGTGCGTGTGGGTGGGGGAGAGGGGGGAAGGGGGGGGGGACATACGCACCACGTCTGGCAGCGCTATCAGAACCCAACAGCGGGGTGATGGTGATACTGAGCAGCGATAGCAACGACGCTCTGTCACAGTGTAAGTAAGGCTGGGGGTGGGTGGGTGGGGGGTTGAGGGGATTGGGGTGGGGGTGGGGGGGGGTGGGGGGGTGGGGGGTGGACGCTGCACAGGTCAGCCACGGGTCAGATAACATAATAAATTTGAAAGGGTATGCCAGCGCCAGTAGGGTATGCCAGCCCCACTGCGACAAGTGGATATGTCGGTTGTAGAATTCTACTATAAGGGTTTCTTCACAGTGTGTCCTGCAGAGATAGCAACTATTTACAATAGTTGTATTTCCCACTGCTACCCACAATAGTTGTATTTCCCACTGCTATCCACAGTAGTTGTATTTCCCACTGCTACCCACGATATTTATATTTCCCATTGCCACGAATACAAATGTTGGTCGTAGTGAACATCCATTATAAGACATTTAGCACGGAGTATGCTGTTCGGTGACCTACCCCCCAACAATAGTTGTAGATTCCACTGCTACCCGCAATAGGTGTAGTTCCCACTGCTACCGAAAATAGTTGCAGTTCCAACTCTCATGAAATCAAAAGCTGACAGTGATGGAAATCCACTATAAGACCATTTCCACAGATCATGCTGCACTGTGAGCTGCTATACCCACAATAGTAGTGTTCCCCACTCCAATCAATTGAAAGGTTGGTTGTACTTTCCCCACCCACCTTACTGCTCTATATGTGCCTGGATCTGTGTAAGTTTGTGTTTCTGTGTGAATGAATAAATGCAGCGAGGGAACACGGAGCTGATATTATTCCCCCCCACTACCCCCGTCCCCCATATGTTGGAAGCTGCTGGAGTTATTCGCTCTTCTCCATCAGCGATGATATGATGCAGAGAGCAAGCTTTGCAACATAGCTAACCAATGCAGTGAGTGCAGTACTCATTAGTGTGACCTCCCTACAACAGACTCTTTCCACGTTGCTCTAAACAGACTGTTTTCAGCATTCATCCTGCCCTTTGATTGCAAAGGCGAGACGTTATCTTTGTTGGTGGCAGCTTCGTGTAGAGGTTCCAAGTGGATAAAGGGTCTTCTGAGAGGATTTATGCATTTCTGCAACCAATCTGCTCTCTGATGGCACTGAAAGAATTGGTTGTCCTTATGCAGCGAGCAGTACATTATGGGGGGGGGGGGGGAGGATATACAGAGAATTAGTTTTTTTATCACCACTTGTTTGTTTGTTGTTTTACGTCCTAGCAACATCGAAAGTCATATCAGGACGGGTACTGACATGTGACAGTGCACACTCCTGGCGACTTTATAGTGCTGCTCCACTGGGAGACCAGACTGCCAGCACCATGACCTGATATCCCACTCAGTCATATTATACTGACACTGAACCAACCATTCCTTGGCCTATCCTAATAATGGCGAGCACCTGGCTACGAAGTGACAAGTATAAATCTTTAAGCCCATTGCTTTGACTCGACCAGGGTTTGTACCCACGAATCGATGGGTTTGTAACCCCCGATCTCCCAAAATAGGAGACGGATGCTCAACTCATTCGGCCATCCCGTCATGTTTTTTTTTATCACCAACCTGTTATCTGAAACTAATATTGTGTGTATTAATAGATCACTATACAGTATAAAAGGTTGAATAGTGGATTTCTGCCACGAGCTACCTTCCGATTGATTGGAGTGGGGAAAATTAATATTGTGGGTAGCAGTTCACTGTACACAATGCTCTGTGGAAAAGGTCTTAGAGTGGATTTCCATTACAACCAATATGTGTAGTCATGGCAGTGTCAACTAGAACTATTGTTTGTAGCAGTGAGAATTACAACTATGGTGGGTAGCAGCTTTCTGTGCAGGATGCACTGTGACAAGGCTTATATAGTAGATTTCCACCACAAATATGTCCACACATCACAATGTGAAAGACTCTTATTCTGGCTAGCACACCTGGCAGCTGAACGCGGGTAGACCCCAGCAAATAAATGTATTTTGCTTATCAGTACTAGATTTTAAAATATATATATGTGCTCTATAATCTATTATGGGAATATAAACAAGGACACTACCCCCTAGCAGTTCTCTCCCTTACTTATATATATATATACATATATATATATGCAATAAATGCATATATGAAGGGTTCACGTGAAAAAACCGACAAATGCATTTGAGTTGTTTTATGTAAAAATAGAATGCATGTTTGGGCGTTCTAGTTAAAGTCAATTTCCTATTGACTACGGCAATATATAACAGATTTAGCAGCATCTACGAAAACAAAACCTGGATGTGTATATTGGAATGATGGCAGCTTCTGTTCGAATGTGGTAGTCGTGGTTCCATTTCGGCTCAGCTGGCATTTGTCGGCTTTCTTTGCGCCTAGGCACTTCCTATATATATATATATATAATAAGTCTATACATACACATACATGCATACACATACATATATATATATATATACATACATATACATACATATACATATATATCCATCTATATATATATATATATATATATCCATGTAAATGCATATATATGCACATCCATATATATACACATGTAAGCAAGCGAAGGCAGTAATGATGAAAGGTAAGGGTGATATCAGTTTATTCTTTGCACAAGCATAATGAAGTCATGATAACCAGTCGTCCGTAATGAATAGCAGAGATGCACAAGCATCAATATCAAACATAGCAATATATAACATGAGTCGAACAATGTCGATAATCAAACATTGTAACAAATAATCAAATGAATATCAAATGAATATCATTAATGAATATCAAACTGGCATCTGGCTGGGCCACTGCCCTACCGGAGAGAACAAAAAAAACCGTTGTTATGTGCGGTGTGTCTGGAGTCCGAGTGAGCGCACCTGGGTCGGCGACAGGCAGCTGCACATGCAGCGCCATAAAGACCCTGGGTTCAAACCCGGGAACTACAATAGTATCAACAATGGAAAAGAAGTACAACCGGAGTCTTCTTGCCTTAAAGCCGCATACACTTTGTATACGAGTTATATATATATATATATGCACATCCATATATATACATATATATATATATACAAATATCTATACATATATATATATACATATGTATATATATTCATACATATATACGCATATATATATACATATATGCATATATATGCACATGTATAGATATATACATATATATAATATATATATCCATATATATGCATATATACATATATGATAAAGGGAATGGTTGGATGTCAACTCGGATGGCAAAGTATGGTCGGGCAAAAGGGTGGGTGCTGGGTCGTTCTCACCTGATCTATACTGAAGAGCCACCCAGCCCTTGTTCCCTCCCATATCATGTTAAAGTATTTATATAGCAGTGCATTCCCGGCTGCGGACAGCAATATAGGCCCGGCCACTTCTCTATGCTCGGGCATGGCGACCTCGCAGATCAAGCTGCGTATAATGTGAGCGTAGTCAGAGAGTGTGTATAGATGAGAGGGACAACTCTCATACTAGACCATGAAACAGCTGCCGACTGTGGTGCTCCAAGTGGTGGTTGTTGAACAGTTTATGACACAGCTGTACGCATACCGGCAAACTCAAGGCATTGTCAATGGTTGTGTTAAATCTTCATACAGAAAAAGTGAAATATCTCTAAAATCACACCACCTAGAAACAAATCGCTTGGTACACATATAGAAAACATGTTTACCAAAAAGATTATATTACATTTATAAGGTTAGGGTTCTGGATTTCTACTAAGTTGGAATAAAGCTAATGCTTTGCTCTTAGCGCACCAGCAAACTCAAGGCTTGTTCAACAATGACCGCGAGAGGCGCCACTGTAGCCTGTGTTACCGATTTTCGCGGGAGTTGTCCCTCTCATCTATACACATGCTCCCTGGCGTAGTGCACAGCACTGAACAAGCGTGTTATGAGGTGTCACCTCTAGGAAATGAGGTGGTTGCTTACATGTGTCTTCTTAAAGACCTTGTAACGCCTCCGATTTGATTTGTGAGTTAGGAATCATAGACTGGCATTGAGCCAGCAGGAATTGATTGCATTTGGTGAAGGAAGAAAAGGGTGTGGTGAGATGTCGCGTACAGGAAATGAGGTGTTGGTTGCTTACTTGTGTCTTCTTAAAGAGCTTGTAAGGCTTCTGATTTGATTTGTGAGTTAGCAATCCTAGACTGACGTTGAGCCAGGAGGAATTGATTGCCTTTGGAGAAGGAAGAAAAGAGTGTGGTGAGATGTCGCATACAGGAATTGAGGTGTTGGTTGCTTTCATGTGTCTTCTTAAAGAGGTCCTAACACCTGTGATTTGATTTGCTGAGTTAGCAATCTTACCCTGATGTGGATCCAGCAGGAATTGATTGCATTTGGTGAAGGAAGAAAAGGGTGAGATGTCGCGTACGGGAATTGAGGTGTTGGTTGCTTACATGTGTCTTCTGAAAGAGCTGCTAACGCCTCCGCTTTGATTTCCTGAGTTAGCAATCTTACACTGAAGTGGATCCAGCAGGAGTTAATTATATTTGGTGATGGAGCAAAAGGGTTTGTTGAGGTGTGAGCAGTCATTTGAGTTATGGTCTAAATAGAGTATGATTAGATGCCAGATGGTTTTGAACTTATGTTAATGCTTTGCATGTATTTAATGTAACCTAGAAATACAGATGACGTTTAAATGGATTACCACAATGTATAGTGAAAGCTTGATTTTGGAATGTTTGCAATCCACAGTTACAATCCATACAAAACCTAAAATTAACCTAAATTATTACTAAAAGTAAATTGGAAAGATTTGAATCAAAATGACCTGTTGCTGCCCAGTGGCTAAAACAAGTAGTAACACACTTATCCATTATGAACAGGGTAAATAAATTCATCACCAAAAGAAAATGTATGTAGTTATAATCAGCACTAAAAAAACTGATGAATGCAAGTCATTGAAATAATGTATATTTCCAGGGTGGGAGGGTGAGTAGCCACCGACCTCTCATGCACTGAACTCAGAGGCACAAAAACCCCATACAGACAGGTAAGCATGGATAGGCTGATTGCATCAGGGAAGCTACGTAGTGTAATGGTTCGCACACTCGCCCCGGAAGTCATCACCCCGAGGACAAGCGCATTGGCTAAAACTGCATAATCTGCTGAATTCATCACATGTGGAAGACAAATATTTAAATGGATTTAATCCTACCTATCAACGATATATACTGCTGCATTCATTGATTATTTGAATAATCCTCTGGCGTGACTGACACTGGTCAACATCCGGGTGAGGGGAGGTGGGCGAGATGGCGCCACCAGTAAAGTGTTATTCCGCTACGTATCTTTATACTCACATAATATATTATACATCACATATATAAATATATGGGAGAAGGTCATGGTCATCGGCTTCTGTAACATTAAAGTGATTCCCTGCAATGTCTGAGGAGTTGGGGGAGGAGGGGGCGCGAATAAAATGCACAAACCTTGCTCAGATTGGGCGATAACACAGAGCTCCATCCATCTCTCACCTGCAGTGGGATGGTTATCCGGCCTCTAGTAGGGAGCAGACCGGAGGGCCAAGGTGAAGGCCACATGGGCGTGTTGATATGACCTTTTTGTCGACAAGTATCACAATCAAAGGATACCGACCACCCATGAGACTGCATCCAGATCTACATGACACCGACACCAGCATTCTAACGAGAGAGTGCGATGGATGGATGAATGTTGGAGTTTTACATCCTGGCGCCATTTAGGGTCATATCAAAAAGTGTGTTTTATTTAACGATGCCTTTTGAGCATAATGATTTCTATATCATCAGCTATTAGACGCCATGACCCACACCTTCACAGATGGACACGCTACTGTCAGAGCCACAAACAACAATTGGTATTTACATTTTTGGAGAGCCTGCCTTTAGATCAATATCCTAAATCTTTGAACAAAAGATGTAATGCAACCCAAATCGGAAAAGAGGCCAGACGGGATGGCCGAATGAGTTAGAGCGTCCATCTCCCATGTTGGTAGATCGTGGGATTGTGGGTTTGAATCCTGGCCGAGTCAAACCAATAACTTAAAAATTGATAATTGTTGCTTCCTAACCATATGCTTGGCATTATTAGGATGGGGCAAGGAGCAGTAGAATGAGGAAGACTGCGACTGAAATTTCCCCTGCTTAATCAACTAATGTACCAACAAAAATGAACAAAAATGTTGAATACAAGACACCCGCTACTTATTAGCTGTTGGTTTAGAAAAGCACATTTTCTCCACCAAAGTCTGCCTCAGATTCATGACAGCCCTGTGGTTCTCTTACATTCTGATTTAATTGTTCTTCTCATTTGTGACGGGAATCGAGGCGCTGTATTTATTTATCCATGCATAGTTGTTAAGCTTTTGTGTAATTCAATCTGACATGGGCAAGAAAAGGAACAAAATATATACTGGTTTTGTTGTTTTTCACCCCAAGAATCTACATCGTGCGCACTGGAAATGCTGCACTAGACTCAGACAAGAAATGGAGGCTAGCATTTACCAACGAATGCCTAATAATAGAATCCAGTCGCTGGAACTCGGGAACTGGAGCTGTAAGAACGGCGAGAAATTGATCACATTTGAGGCATTTACAAATAAAGCAGTCTTTGATTAGGAGCTAGCGCTTTGAAATTGGAAATCCCAGATTGACCGGCTCAGGCACAGTACCCTGTCAATAGACACAATTAGCTGTTTTACTATGTGTTTTACTAATTCAAAAAGGCAGTTTTGTTTTTAAACTAAAAGCGTGTTGAGGTTTTTTTGTGTTTTCCTTTTTTCGTGGAAGAAAGATGTAATAGGTTCACCACCTACGTTCAAGCTCTGTGGAAAATACCTTTCGTTTTTTGTGTGTATTTGAAGGATTTAGCTCTAATTAGACGATCGAATTTTGTGGAGCAGACTGCATAATCTTTATACTTCAATGCATTAGTGAATTTATAGTGCTGCCCTACTGGAAGATTATTGAGTCATATTGTGCTATTATTGTGTCAAGCAAGACGCTTTGTCATATAGGAGGCTAAGCAGCTGGACATTTCAAAGGACGTCAGTGCCATGGTGCACTCGGACATTTGCTGAACCTGTGGTGAAAGCTAAGTACCCATGATATTTTCTTGTGTTATTGTATTGCACTGTATGTTAAACATGTAGATTTGGTGTGACGATGACGATTTTGATACATTTCACGTCTCAGAAATACTTTGAGGGGGGATGTAATATATGCGTAAAAGACATCCAGGCATGTGTGGAGAACAAAGGATATGTAAATGAGATGACGTCATAGACAAAGGGTGCCGGTGGTTCAGGGCCCTGGAGGGTGAATAAAGCATTGGCTATCTAGAAGTCGAAGTGTTCAGACTTTGCACTTTTACAGCTAGTGGTTCTAGATCATATCAATTACTGGTATTTCCTAGGTCTAATATCACATTTAGCCTCGGCTTTGCATTATTGATAATTTTGTTAAAATTAAATGTACCCCATATTGTTTGCGGCCCGTGCAATTGTTAGCTAAACATCCAAATGAAAACCGAATATTTGGTACAACTCCTTCATTTTACTGGTTAAAATACTTCATATAGATAACTGATACTTACAAGACTAGCATAACATTTAACCAGGGTTTAGATTTGTCGATCACTTTGCTTTAAATAAATGGATTTCACATTGTCTGCGTCCTGCGTTATTATTGTTAGCTAAACATCAGAATGAAAAACAAACATTTGGTACAACTCCTTCATTTTACTGTTGTTTTTGTTGTGGCTTCGCAGCACCCCCTCAGCCCCTCAGTGTAAAATAACTAGACCCAACACATGACAGCAATGAAGACAATGAGGCTGACGTTGTTCTCTGATGTCGCTAAATCTCCTCTTGGCTGACGCAGATTAATTAATCTTGTCGGTTTGCTTTCACTTAAAAGTCCCCTATTTCAGGACGGTAATTTGAGGGTGATATCCATCAAGTCAGTCATTATTCCCAGTTGGTCCTTGCAGCAGACCAACTGGGAATTCTTTTTTTACCCCACGATTCCACTCTTTAGCCATTCCACTATTTAGACATTTCATGTTTCAGACATTCCATTGGTTCGACATTACACTGTATCGACATTCCAGTACTTAGACATTTCAGTATTTAGACATTCCTGTGTTTATAAGATTCGACTACTTAAATGATTCAATTGTTTATAAGATTCGATTGTTGAGAAGATTCGACTGTTTAGAAGATTCCACTTTCTAGTGTTTCCACTGTTGAGAAATGTCACTGTTTAGCGATGTCACTATTTAGAAATTTCACTGTTTAGAAATTTCACCGTTTAGAAATCTCACTGTCGAGATTTCCCGCTGTTCAGATATTCTACATTTTCTTAAGTCATATGTCTCATTCCGGGTGGGGGGGCACCATTTGAATCCACAACCTTCCACACAGGAAGCCTGTTTTTTGTTTAGCAAAACTTTTTAACTGTAAACATCCAGAATGCAGGTCAAAATCAAGAACGTCTCACGGATGTGCTGATGTTCAGTTTGGTAATGTGTCTGGAATGAACACCTAAAGACATTCACAAGCGAGGAAAATTCCATCGGCATCATCAGTCAATCCTGTGCTCGGCTGACCTGAGATTCACCGTCCGGCGCCATTCACTCAGGCATCCGCGTCCTGTCGTGCCAGGCTCTTGGCGCTCATTGAGCTGATCGTCGCTCTACAGTGAATGGCCCGCTGTTCTAGGCAGAGCGCCGTATGGGTGGCGACGTTTGTTTGTTCTTGTTTAACGACCTAGCAACATCTAAGGTCATATCAGGACGGGTACCGACTTGTGACAGTGGGTACTCATGGCGACTTTATAGTGTTGCCCTACTGGGACACCAGGCCACCAGCACCATGACTTGATATCCCACTCAGTCACATTATCCTGATGCTGAGCCAACCAATCCTTGCCGTATCCTAATCATGCCGAGTGCCAGGCTAGGAAGCGACAAGTATCAATTTTTAAGTCATTGGTTTGACTCGACCAGGATTCAAACCCAAAAACTGATGCGTTCGGATCTCCCGATCTCCCAAAACAGGAGACGGATGCTGTACTCATTCGGCCACCCCGTCTGCCTCGGGCGGCGACGTGACTCACCTGATCAGCAGCAATTGACGGTCCTCGGAGAAAGGAGAGAACTTCTCCAGTGGGTGTGTCAGTGGGTGCTTTTGGAGTTTTACGTCCTGGCAACATCTAAGGTCATATCAGGACGGACACTGCCTTGTGACAGTGCACGCTCATGGCAGTTGTATAGTGCTGGCCCACCGGGAGACCAGGCTGTCAGAACCATGAACTGATATCTGCCTCAGTCACATTGTCCTGACACTGACCCAACCAGCCCTTGCACTTATACTATTATTGCCAAGCACCTGGTTAGAAATTGGCAGAACAATTGCAATCACAAAATCACAAAATAGATAATACAAATATATATTTGCATACACATATCTAAATATATGTATATGTGTATATATGCATATATGTGTATATATACATATATATATGTATATCTATGCGTACACATATGTACATATGTGAATATGCATGTCCATGTATATATCTATATATATATATATATATTTATATATACATGTGTAAATATGTAAATAGGTAAGTGTGTAAATATGTGTATATATGTATATATATGTATGTCTATATATATATATGTT
>CM059191.1:40884562-40973849 GCA_030323885.1 Branchipolynoe longqiensis
AGTGCGTGTGTCGCCCTCAACCTCATAACAAGACTGGACTCCATAAACACTGTAGCATATTCAACCACATCAAGTGATAAATTGGTAAATATGTATAGTGATGTATTCAAAGGTTTAGGCAGAATTAAAGTAAACGCGCATATTCATGTTGACAACAATGTAGCCCCAGTCGTTGATGCTCCTAGGCGCATACCACACGCCATAATAAATGATGTCCGTCAAGAATTAAATAGGATGTTAGATCTCAAAGTAATAGTAGAACAAAATGAACCGACTCCATTGGTGAACTCCATCACTATAGTAAGAAAACCAGGTAAAATACGAATATGTTTGGACCCTACTAAATTAAATAAAGCAATATTAAGGGGCCCATATCCAACACGTACGATAGAAGAAGTAGTAGCTAACACAAGTGGGGCAGAATATTTTTCGGTCATTGATGCCAACAGTGGCTATTGGCAGATTGAGTTGGATAATGAAAGTTCTAAATTATGCACCTTCAATACACCTTGGGGTCGGTATCGATATACCAGGTTGCCATTTGGCATAAAAAACGGCCGGAGACATATTTATTCAAGAGATGAACAATATATTAGGTGATTTGGACGGTGTAAATGTGATAACTGACGATATACGGTATTCGGGTAAGGGAATATTACAAGAAATATTACAAACCCAACTTATTTTTCCCACATGTATTTCACTCCAACAAAAACATATTTTTTGTTTATCTCAACATTTTTTATTTTTTTTCCCCCCATATAAGGAAAAAAACAAATACTACAAAACTCAAACACCAAAACATAAACAACAAACATAATTAAGACTAAAGTCAGTACTGGACAGAGCCCGTAAATTCGATCTGAGATTGAACCCAAAAAAGTCTAAAATTTGTAAAAGACAGGTAAACTATGTGGGGCATTTAATAACGTCCAACGGATTATTGCCAAGCAAAGAAAGAGTACAAGCTATCATAGACATGCCAACACCCACGGACAAAAAAGCTGTCCAACGGTTTTTGGGAATGGTCGGATATGTCAACAAATTTATTCCCAACATGGCGGAATTAGCTAAGCCATTAAGAATAATACTAACTAAAGATGTCGCCTGGCATTGGCAAGAAAAACTAATTTATGCATTCGACAAACTTAAAGAATTGTTAACAAGAGCACCCGTTCTAAAATTTTTTGATGTGAAAAAAGATATTGTCCTTCAAGTAGATGCATCTTAATCTGGCCTTGGGGCGACCTTATTTCAAGAAAATAGACCGGTTGCAATGGCATCCAAGGCATTAGATAACACGCAAACAAATTATGCAGTAATTGAAAAAGAACTGTTAGCCATTTGCTTTGGGTGCAGGAAGTTTCATGAGTACATATACGGGAAAGAGGTGACTATTCAAACCGACCACAAACCCTTGGTAGCCATTATGAATAAGCCCATACACACACTATCAGCATGCATGCAACGCATGAGATTGCGTTTACAAAATTATTATCTACAAGTAATACATGTTAAGGGCACGCTGATGTATTTTGAAGACGCGCTGTCCAGGGCTCACACCACGTTGACAACACCGAACAACTTGTTCGACACAGACATAACCGTGGCCGCAATCGATATGGAAGTGAACAATATAGCTAAAGTAAGGCAAGAATTGGACAAGGATAAAACATTGCAGCAGGTTGTGTTGTTAGAAAAACATGGGTGGCCAAAAAGTAGCGCTGGCCTCAGTCAGAGTGTAAAACCATTTTTTACCTATAGAAATGACATAACAATACAAGACGATGTGTTATTAAAAGATAATCGTATTATAATACCAAAGACCATGCAGAGAGATATGCTAAAAAAAATTCACGAGTCACATTTAGGCATAGTGAAATGTAAGCAGTTGGCCAGAGACAACGTCTTTTGGCCTGGAATAAGTAATCAAATCGAGGACAAGGTTTCACAGTGTCAACTTTGCCAGGAGTACCGACACAAACAACATTCTGAACCTTTGATGAGTCATGACATTACATGTATTCCATATTATAAACTAGGCGTGGATTTGTTTTCTGTTAACAAGGTGAATTTCCTGTTAGTCATTGACTATTATACAAAGTTTCCGGAAATAGTAGAGTTAACATCAACCACAAGTCAGGCCATAATAAGAAATTTGAAGCAAATGTTTTGCAGATATGGCATTCCGAACACAGTAGTATCAGACAACGGTCCACAATTTAACAGCGCAGCGTACCTACAGTTTGCACATAACTACGGTTTCACACCTAAATTTACAAACCCAATGTTCCCGCAAAGTAACGGCCAGGTAGAAAGATACGTACAAACTGTAAAATTGATGATAAAAAAATCTCTACTGGACGGCAAAGATGCCAATATTGCACTTTTAAATTATCGAAACACCACAATCCAGGGCCTTGGTGCATCCCCGGCACAACTACTCATGTCCCGTAAACTACGGACACGGTTACCGATTTTAGACACACATTTGAAACCAAGTTGCAAATATACAAACAACACTGAAATACGCAGAATACAGCAGAATCAAAAGAAATACTTTGATACCCGTGCAGGACATGAACACCACAAGTTGATTACCGGAGACGAGGTACGATATCTCCATCACAAAGGAGGATGGGCTTCAGGTAGAATTGTAGAAACAAACACACCTGGCCCTAGAGATTACACTATGGTAAATAAACAAAACAATATAATTAGGCGAAATCGAAAACACATTTTCGTCTCACATAAGGGTGACACCCACCCTATTAGACCTGAATTAAAAACAAACACACACCAATATACTACACGATACGGCCGAGTTGTTTGTCCCATACAAAGACTAGGAATAAATGACCAGTCATAATACCATTAGTATTTATGTATGTACTAATATATAAGTTCAACGTTCTATGTAGGATAGCATATTGAAAATATAGGAACTGATATCATACCATGTGACTCAACCCTGACGCCGTTAACTGTGTTATAAGTTAAATACAATGGATATAACTTTCTGAGATATGAAGACATATACCTTGATGCAAAGTTGTATCGTGAAAAAATCACGATCCAAAAATTTGTCGGCAATGCGAAACACATTCCCCTACCGGAGCATTAAAACGGCAATAGGCGTACTCAAGGCAGCATTTGACTATATACATGTTAAGATGGGACATCTACACTGTTAACCATCCCGTATTTACTGGACAGGAAATGATGTACGATCTATTGTATCATGGTTCACAGCTAGGTGTCACAAATGTTTATGTACTCCTAAATGTGAATCAAGTCGTTGTTCATACATCACACTATTCAAGTCAACAGTCACCCAAAGTGCCAATTGTTGGAGTACAACATAAGTTTAATAAAGTATGTGAATTCTTAAGAACCTAGGCAGTTATCCGTTCCACTGAAATGGCAAAATAGGTACTGTATTTGTTACGCTGTTAAAAGTTGATGTGGTTATTGGGCTATTGAGAATGCATTACATATACAATTATCGATATGCGATAGTGGTCGAAACGTTAATATTTATAAGGCTGATGTTACTATTTATAAGACTGATATTACTATCTATAAGACTGATGTTACTATTTATGAGAATGATGTTACTATCTATACGAATGACATGCATAGTATTTAAGATACTCATTCACATATGGGATGAGTGTAGAGTCGCATATGTCATGTCTCAGTGCAACGTTGCATTCTTCATAGGGTTTGGAGGTGTTTAAGAGTTCATGTAATTATTTAAAGCTAATGAAACAATAAATATAATGAAATCAATAAAACTAATGAAAGCAGGATGTAATGTATGTAGGCGAACCGGGACACGCAGATAACCAGCATGGTATGGAATGTAACCAGGGACAACGGACGATGAATAAACGCCAGTCATGAACTAGATCTCTCCGTGTCGACTCGTATATCCTTAATGTTGCTAGGATACAAAACATCAAACAAACACATCAATATTACTTCAAATCGGCCGGGACGGTCTACAGGGTTATAACATATAATGTCAATAGTGATATATATGTACAAACCATAGATCTATGATCTAGATGTGTTTGAACATATTCAGAGTGTGAGGGCATTCACTGACAACAGGTGGACCTTTCTCAACGTCAGACACCTAATGCATTACACTCATCTGACAAGTCCCCCGTACCGGAAGTTGGTGCGCAGACATCGGAGCGACTCTGTCTGCCACGCCACGCCACATTGTTTCATTCAAAGTCATTAACCGGTTCATAATCATCACATATGCTGAGTTGATTAATCCATTGTGGCCAGATTAAACCAATAAACCCTCGCTTTGAACTCAGCCTCCGAGCCCCCCACCCCACCACCCCCACACACCCATCGACCAGCACCACTTTCCACCTCTCTCAACTTATGCCACCACCACCCCCCCCCCACACACACACCACACACGCCTCCACACACCCGCCCCCAATGTCACCACCACTAGTGGAATGACAAAACCACCAGCACCACCGACCACCATGCCACCATGCCAGCGTGCCACCATGCCAACATGTCACCATGCCACCATGTCACCATGCCACCATGCAACCATGTCATCATGCCACCATGCCACTATGCCGACATGCCACCATGCCACCATATCACGATGCCACCATGTCACCATGTCACAATGCCACCATTCCGCCATGTCACCATACCACCATGCCACCATGACACCATGCCATCATGTCACCATGTCACCATGCCACCATGCACCATGCCGTCATGTCACCATACCGCCATGCTGCCATGCCGCAATGCCGCCATGCCACCATGCAAACATGCCATTATGCCACGATGCAAACATGCCCCCATGTGACCATGTGACCATGCCACCATGCCACCATGCCACCATGCCATCATGATATCATGCCATCATGCCACCATGCAACCATGCCATAATGCCACCATGTCACCATACCACCATGTCACCGTGCAACGTGCCATCATGCCACCATGCCATCATGCCATCATGCCAATGTGACATCATGCCACCGTGCCACCGTGCCACCATGCCACCATGTCAACGTGCCAACGTGCCACCGTGTCAACGTGTCAACATGCCACCGTGCCACCGTGCCACCGTGCCACCGTGTCAACGTGCCAACGTGCCAACGTGCCAACGTGCCAACGCGCCAACGTGCCAACGTGCCAACGTGCCAACGTGCCAACGTGCCAGCGTGCTAACGTGCCAACGTGCCAACGTGCCAACGTGCCAACGTTCCAAAGTTCCAAAGTTCCAATGTCCCAACGTTCCAGAGTGGCAACGTGCCAACGTTCCACCATCCAACCATGCCAGCATCCCATCAGGCCAACACGCCAACACGCCAACACGCCAACACGCCACCATGTCCCCATCCCACCATGCCACCATGTCACCGTCCCAACATCCCACCATCCCAACATCCCACCATCCCACAATGACATCATGCCACCATACCAGCATCCCCCCCACACGCATCCAGACGACCCCCCAGGATCATCACCACCTCCGTCGACACCGCCACCACCACTACCACCACCACTACCGCCGTCACCACCGCCATCGCCACCGCCACCGCCACCACCACCACCACCACCACTACTACCACCAGCAACAAGAGGCACCAGCGTCACCTCCTTCAGAAACGCCGGACCCAGTAAGCAGTCTCAACGACGGACTAGTGCGCGCCAACGCCGCTAGGTGCCGCCACTAGTTTGCCAGCCGGATCGATCTACGCGGCCGGCTCTGTGCCGGGGCCCACCAGCGGGGAAAGGGCTGGGAGGCGCGGGAAAACTAACTGGCGACCGGGGGCCTACACACACAGCTAGGCCTACGGATACCGGCGACGGCCGGTTGGCTGGGCTGAGTGCTTCATAGTTCCAGAGGGCAGGCATCCCCCCCCCCCCCTCCTCGCCCCTCACCCCTCACCCCTCACTCCTCACTCCTCACCATTCACGCACACACACGCACATACACACACAGCAACAGCTTGAAGTACACACACTTCTCTCCCCGTCCTCCTCTTACTGTTCCTCCTCCTCGTCTTCCTTCCTCTTTCCTGCTGGAAAAGACGCCAGCTTCTGGTATTCCGGAGCCAAGTACAGGAGCGAACCGGGAGGGAAACGGGTGCGATCGGCGGGAGTTTGAGAAGAACTGCGGCGCTGGTCACTGGCGCTGGTTGCGAGGCTGGGCGGTCAGGCGCGTGGACGGGCTGACGGAAGGGCGGACGCCGAGAGAGTGTGAGACCCGGGCGGCAAGTGGCGGCGCGTCGGCGGCGGTGGCGGCAGCGGCGGGGCGGCGCCGAGGTGACTGTTGTGGGAGGAGAGAGAGAGAGAGACAGACAGACAGACAGACAGAGAGAGAGAGAGAGAGAGAGAGAGAGAGAGGGAGAGAGACGGAGTACTAGTATAGGAGCGCCACCGCCGGGTAAAGGTGGTTCAGGCCTAAGCCAGCTGGACGAGCGGCCGAGCGAACGGTGCCGCGACGCCCGGGCTCCCTCCCGCTCCTCTCCGTCCGCGCTGAGAGAGGTGAGCGCCCGCCGTGCTGTATACTACCGGCGCAACTCCGCCGCGGAACCATGGAGCACGTAGGACTTCTACGGGGGGATGAAGGCTACGACATCGCCGGCACCGGGCCCTCCAGGGTGGGCACGCTGACCAAGCTCCTCATGAGCTACCTGCTCGTCGTCCAGCTGGCCAGGTAAACTATGAACATTGTGGGGGGTTTTGGGGGTGGGGGTGGGGGTGTTGTTGTTGTTGGTTTTCAGTGGGTTAAGCATCTTTTTTTTTGTTTATAGGAATCCTATTCATCTGAGAGTGTTTCTTGCTAATGCGTGGTTTGTGTGGGTTATCGTGGGCGGTGCGAGAGGCGTAGTCGATATGTGAGGTGAGGTGAGGTGAGGTGAGGCGAGCTGGAGTGAGGCGAGCTGGACCTACCACGTGGTGGATTGGGAGAATAGGACAAGGCAGAGTGGCGTGGGGGCGTGGGGGCGTGGCGGGGCGGGGTTGGGGGAGGGGTTGGGGCCGGGAGGTAGCCTTTTCCCCTTCCCACTCTCCCCCCCCCCCCCCCCCCCCTCCTTCCCCTTCCCTGCCACCCTGCCAGCTCTATTCTCCTCCTTCCCCGATCACTTCTTCCATCACTCCTCGATCAAACCCGGTTTTCCTCCCTCTAAGCACCTGCATGATTCTCCTCTTAACACCTCTTTACTCCACTTCACATCCAACCCCACTCCCAACCCCCCACAGGAAGCATCAGTTACTCCTGGCCACCAGAGCAAACCACTTGCTCACTAAGCAACAGTTACAGACTCCATCAGCACCTGTGGTGTTTGGCGGCGCAGAACTGGGTTTACTGTTGGTTGGCTGGTTGTTGGAGTTTCACATCCCGCCAACAGCTAACATCGTATCAGGAATTGTACCGAATTGTGACGGTGCACAATCATGGCAACTTTATAGTGCTGCCCCGCTGTGAGACCAGGCTGTCAGCATCCTGATGTGATGTTTGTTTGTTGGTTGTTGCTTTATATCCTAGCAACATCTAAGGTCATATCAGGACGGGTATCGATTTATGCCAGTGCACATTCATGGTGACTTGAACTCACTGGGAGATCATGCGACTAGCATCATGACTTGATATCCCACTCACTCACATTATCCTGAAAATGAGCTGACCAATTGTTTCCCTATCCTAATAATGCTGTGCTTAGTCTCCAGCGGATTTATGTGTTTTTTTGTTAATAATTTGTTTTTGGGGAGGGGGGGGGGGCATTTACGGCTCTACCACCAGACCCTGGAAGTGATCACCTTGCGTTAACCTGTTCTCCCAGGGTTCAGCCTAGGGCACCCACCTCCCGCCCAGTCACCCATCGCCTTCCATCGCCACACACCCACCCTCCCACCCTCCCACCCTCCCACCCTCCCACCCTCCCACCCTCCCACCCTCCCACCCTCGCATCTTCCCACCCTCCAACCTTCCCACCCTCCCCTCCTCCCTTCCGCCCTCCCATTCTCCCACCCTCCCTTATCCCCATCCCTCACAGCTACATCCTGTGCGGTTCGGGAGAGGAGGGAGGGGGCTCTCTGGATCATTCTACCATCAGGGAACCAATCAACGGGAAATCCATCTCTAACAGGAAACAGCTTGAGTTACGTATTTGGTGCCTAAGATTGATTTCCCCAGTGTTATGATATTTGCATCCTCAGGTTATTGCAAATCACCGAGGGAGATTGGTCCGATACCAAACACAGACAACAACCGTCACAACACAACTTCCAAATTTAAGCCCCGTCCTGATATCACCTTAGATATTGCTAGGACGTAAAACAACAACAACACAAACCAAATTTAAGTAAATGCCTGATGGGGAATTCATTCAGATTTGGCAGCCGTAGACATTGAATGTACACAAAGCTCGTCTCAGCCCATCCGACTTCCTTTTTCAATGGCACCTCAAGGCTGGCTCATATTACATGATTTTCTACAACATCAGGTAGAGATCAGGTACTCAAAGCGATACGCTCAAACCCTTCATGTTATTCCAATGAATTGAGCATTCTACCCTATTCAACATATTATCATGTACTTCTGATATCAGGCAGATTGGAAATTCACTGCTCGCGACATGTATTCTTATCCGCAACTTCCTTTTCTTTTTCTTTGTTTATGTATATATATTTTGTTTTTGGTAAAGTATTTCTTGGTTCTTTACTTGATTAAACAGGTAAATGATGGAAGAATGTTAGTAATTATTGTGTTGAACGGAACCTCACCTCTGTCTTGTGAATGTGGGTTGGGGTCGAAGAGAGAGCGGGTGGGAGGATGGGAGGGTGGATGCGAGGGTGGGTTGGAGGGTGGGTGGGTGAGTTGGCGGGTGGATTGGAGGTTGGGTGGGAGCTTGGTGGGAGGGTGGGAGGGGTGGGGGTGGGTGGTTGGAGCTGGTGGGTGGGAGGGTTGTCATGGTGGGAGGGTGGGTGGGAGGGTGGGTGAGTGGGAGGGGGTGGGTGAGTGGGAGGGTGGCTTGGTGAGTTGGAGTGTGGGAGGCTGGGTGGGAGGCTGGGTGGGAGGCTGGGTGGGTGGGGCGGTTGGTGAGTGGGTGGTTGGTGAGTGGGTGGGAGGGTGGGTGGGTGGGAGGGTGGGTGGAAGGCTGGGTGAGTGGGAGGGTGAGTGGGAGGTGGGTGGGAGGCTGGGTGGGAGGCTACGTGGGAGGGTGAATGGGAGGGTGGGTGGGCTGATGGGTCTCCATTTGCAGTAAATCAGTATAAGCCACATCGCAGACCAAACAATCCTGAATCGGGAACGTCCTTCCCCCTCCCCCCTCCGCAAGCTTATAAGCTATATTGTACTCGCAATTATTGAACAATGTGAGGCAGCCTTTAGCTCAGTTGAACAATAACTCCCAGGAGAATTGGTATTATGACGGATCCGGAATCGGTGAGTGGATTTATCGCATAATGTGAGGCAGCCCTTAGTCCGGTCAGTGGTTGGGCAGAAAGCGCGGAAACACTGCATTACCCGGGGTGACATATTGGGAGGTTCCCACATGTTGGACTGCAGGCCCTGGGTGGGGTCCATAACCCGACTCCACCCACTCTCAGCCGGCTATGCACCGGCACGGCCGGAGATGGATGTTGTTTTTGGGTTTTTTTTGGTCTAGTTTCCAGACAAGTGCACCATGCCTAATATTTATCCTGTTGCTAAATTGTTGGGCCTTGACATACTACAGGAACCACACTGGGTGGGGTGCCTGGGTGAGTTGTGCGACCACCTTCTGTATTGGTTTGTAGTTGGATTTGAAAGCATGGGTTCGAACCCTGGCTAAGTTAAGCCAGTGATTTAAGAATTGATTATTGTCACCAGCTCGATATAACAAGGAGCAGTGGGATGAGAATTACCAATTGTCCGTGATTTAAATGACCGATGCTTAATTAACTAGTGTGAAAAGCACAACCCAACAATTAATCTAGGAATTCCGCAAGTTGACGGAATGTACTAGTAATAGATCAAATATTAAAGATTATGATGAGAAAAAATGGTGTTAAGTGTAGTAGTACTACTAGGGACACAAATAGTGTCTGTGATGTGAATAGTATTGAGTTATAATAACAAAAAGGCTGGCTTTGCAATGGGTTTGCAATAGTGCTTGCTTCGAGTAGCTTTGTTCCGCAGCTGCAATTCATGTTTGATTAGCAGTCAATATCAATCTATCGTTGACTTTCTATGAGTGATATTATTTGGAATAATGCGCATATTATCAACCGCAATACGATAGGAATACAGTCATATTTGTAATAATAATATTCAAATTGCAATTACAGTAGGTGTACTACTGTCAGATCAGGGGTAGATGTACCGTCAGACGTCTCTATACCGACCCCTTCACAGATCGACCACTCCCCTATATCGATTGCTTTATTTGGGTCCCAACAATACCATTGTAAGTATATTCTAACTCTATCAGGTCATGCTCCTGCGGCCTGGACTTCCAGTGCGACATCACTATAAAGTCGCCATGAGTGCGCGCTGTCACAATTCGGTACCCGTCCTGATATGACCTTAGATGTTGCTAGGACGTAAAACAACAACAAACAAACACAAACTCTCTAAACCGACCACCTCCCTAAATGAACCACATAAAGTCGGTCCCATGGTCGGTCGATTTAGAGAGGTTTTACTGTACTTCTCGAGGCAGTAGTATATATCCATATATATATATCTGAACAGGTATATATGTATACAGTACAACCCCATTAAACCAAGCTCGGTTAAACCAAACGATCGGTTAATCCAAACTTTGTTCGGGTGGCCCAGCAAAATACTACCATTTATCATATAAAAAGGTTGGTTAAACCAAAGTCGGTTAATCCAAACAAAATTGTCGTCCCCAGGCCACTTCCGGTACAGTTAAACCAACCTTTCATGTGGCTTTAAGGTCATCTGATACTTTTTTATATGATAATTGGTAGTATTTTGCCAGGTCGCCGAAAAAAGTTTGGATTAACCTATTGTTTGATTTAACCGAGGTTGGTTTAATGGGGTTAAACTGTATATACATAAAAACAATAATCATAGTGTCCACATACATTGTACATTCATAATGCACCCCGGTTTTGCTAAAGCCAAGTCAAAGTCAAAGCTCGGTTAAACTAATGATCGGTTAATCCAAACAAATGTCTAGAGTCCCTTCAAGTTTGGTTTAACGGGGTTATACTGTATATATATATATATATATATATATATATATATATATATATATATGGGTGGAAATGAAGCCAAAACTACGCCCTTTGAGCTGCCGCTGCCATCATTCCAGTAACCAAATCCATTATTTGTTCACATCCCCTATATATTTCCCCACTCACTATGAAATTGATAGACTTAACTGGAAAACACAACAATAAATTATATTTGATCAAAAAACAACTGAAATGGATTTGCCGGTTGTTGTGTTTGAACCCTTTATGTTATATTGTATATATAAACACATTTGGAGGAAAAAGATATTACAAATATTCAAAACAACAACGGTAGTGGTACATATTAAAGTAGGCTCATGGTTAGTGTTAGGAGCAGCTGTTAACTTGTGTTATTAATATGGATTGCTGATGATGCAAGAGTAATAATGTGATTTAGTGGACCCTGTAATTTGTATCCAAGATATACGAGACAGGATGGCTGAATGAGTTGAGCGTCCGTCTCCTCCATGGGTTTGTGGCTTTGAACCCTGATCGTCCAAACCAATGATACTTGTCACTTCCTAACCAGGCGCTCAGCATTATTAGGATAGGGCAACAACCGGTTGCCTCAGTGTCAGGATAATGTGGCTGTATGGGATATCAGGTCATGGTTATGGCAGCCTGGTCTCCCAGTGGGGCAGCACTATAATGTTGTCATGAGTGCGTATCGTCACAAGACGGGACCCGTCCTGATATAACTTTAGATGTTGGTAGGACAAGCAAAACCAACAAAAACTCCAAGCTAAAAGTGGAGGTCCTCTCTAACTAAGTGACTTTAAGCAGATTAGAAATGTTGGATCCGCAGCGAAAACAGAGTCACATTAATTGATGTTGATGGGATGGAATTAATTATATCAGTGAGCTCCGCTGAAGATGCACAGCAATGCTTATCCCAATTGCGCCAATCTCTGCGCATGCGCAATGCGTCTTCGATAAGGTAGCACTTCAGTGAGGGCCTGAATAAGACGTGTGTCGTCCACCTGAATCCGTGACCTGTGTTACAAGACAATTTGTCCAACATTATGCATTCCAATATCATGAAAATGAAATGATCACAGTGTATCCTGACACCATTGGATGGCTAGTTTAATAGGAAATATCCTGTTAATGGTTCTCAGCGAAATTCTTGTTCTAGTAAAATATAACAGTTCACCCTGATAATGAATTTAACAGGGAGGGGTGGGGGGGGGGGTCGCGGAAGCCAGCGTGGGCAGAGAGGATATGAGTGTTTTAGGGGTTAGGTGGGATCGGGGTGGAGGGGTCTAGTACAACCGCTACAGCTGGTAGTGGCCTACTGTCCCACGCAATCCTTACCCGTCAATAGGTCCAGGCGAGGATTGGGACAGACACAGAATTCCCATCTGTGTGGCTTATGTCCGTGGAGTGGAGAGAGTTCCATTTCCAGCCCAAACTTGCCGAGATGGTGATTTCGTTAGGTTCTCTTTGGAGTTCTTCTCGCCAATTGAAAGCAAATTAATTTCACGATGCCATTTAAGCATTATTATAAATGGGCGTTTCTAATTCATTCAACTAAATATACAGTTGGTAACATTCGGGGCAGTTAGAAGTAGGGTGACGTTTGTTTGGTTGTTTGTTGGGGTTTTACATCCTAGCAAAGCCTATAGTCATAGCAAAATGGGTACTGAAATTGTGACAGTGCGCACTCATGGCAACTATTATAGTGGTGCCCCACTGGGAGACCAGGCCACTGACACCATGACCCGATGTCCCATTCTGTCACATTATCCTGATACTGAGCTAGCCAGTCCTTCTGCCATCCTAATAATGCGAGCGCGAGACATGGTAGCGAGATGTCTCGATTGTGTACGTCATGGGTTTAACTCAGTGGGGATTCAAACTCTTGACCGTCACTATAGTGGGCATGCGCTCTACCGATTAGGCTACCGCCTCCGGTCGCAGGCTGAGTAACAGGGTGTAGCCAGGTGGATGGACATCAGGAGAATTAGCATATTTGCAACATACATACACCCTGTAATCGGTATATCAAGTCATGTACTGCCAGGTGGGGGTAGACTTGTAGTGAAGCACGTTATGTAGATGTCGGTTGAATTCACTGACTCTTACCAAATTGGCAGTGCAAGGAACAGAGTTGTCTGGGTTAATCTGGGTAAAGTACATGTGCTTGCACTACCCACACCCACACCCACACCCACACCCACACCCACACCCACACCCACACCCACACCCACACCCACACCCACACCCACCCCCACACCCACACCCACACCCACACCCACACCCGCACCCATACTCACACCCACACCCACACCCATGGCACAACACCCACATCCATGGCACAACACCAGTAACATCCACAACACGCACACCCACACCAACACGCATACCCACACCCACACCCATACACACCCACACACATGCACATGCAAACTCACACGCACACGCGCACACACACATGCACATGCACCAGCACACGCACACGCACCAGCACACACACACAAACCCACAATGTACACCCTTCAAACAACGCATACATCCACAACAACGCACACACCCACAACAACACGCATACTCATATCCATACCCACAACAACAACCATTCCCACACGCACACCCACGCACACAACCACACCCACAACCACACCTACATCCACTCCCACACCCACACCCACACCCACACCCACACCCACACCCACACCCACACCCACAAGCACGCCCACAACCATGCCCAGTGAGGGAAGCTATACTGAAGAAGCGATGATATTGATGCTGTCTAAGTTCATTAAGGATGCGACTATTCAGAAGGGAGGCTAGAAGATGTCCCCTAGGGAACCTTCATCCACAATATCATCATGTTACTCCCCAGCATCGTAACAGCTATATAGTCTGATGAAAGCATCAAATATTGAAAACCAAACCATGTTCCCATATTGGATCCCCATTATCCCCCGTAGAAATTGGTTCACTTCTTAGACAGTCGTTGTTTTACTGGGAAAGTCTGCATTAAGTTAATAACGCCTGTTTCTTTTTAAGCCTATGCTGTTCAGTATTTCCACATGCACCTGACAATTAATTGTTGAGTGGTTTCACTTTTTTTTTAGATCTCCAAATAATCCCTTCAAAAGAGAACCTATTTCCAACTAGAGTAATGTAGATTCTAATGATCAACCCCATGCATTATTATGGTGATAGAAATTCGAGATATTCCATCTGGAACAGCTTTTCGAACCCTTATGCCAGGTACACACCTACCATTTTTCTGCACCCACGTATATGATCTAAAACTGCCCAAAAGTCGTGAAGTGTGCGCTCCCCTAGCACACCTACCGATTGCGATTTGCGACTTCTGAGGGCTAAAACTGCTTGCTTGCGAATACGATTCGCGATTCGAAAAATGAATCGGCCCGTTCTCAGTCGTAAGGTCGTCGTGAGTTTTAGTGCGCGAATCGTAAACGGTAGGTGTGTACTTGGCATTACTTGCTATTCCTGGGTTTTAGTGTCCCAATCATTAGACAAATCTAGGATCCAAGATGCAACCAATCAACCTATCCACGCCTACCTGTTTAAATAGCACATTTCCTGATAGGTCAGTACTTTCTTTTCACTTGGAATGTGCTACTCAAATAACCAGTGAGGTAAAATTTCACCAAATTCCAAACTACATTAAGTTTTTTGTTTGTTTGTTGTTGTTTTGTACGTCCTAGCAGCATCTAAGGTCATATCAGGATGGGTACCGACTTCTCACAGTGTGCATTCATGGCAACTTTATAGTGCTGCCCCACTGGAACACCAGGCTGACAGCACCATGAGCTGATATCCAACTCAGTCACTCTTTCCTGACACTGAGCCAACCAGTCCTTGCCCTATCCTAATAATGCTGAGCGCCTGGCTACGAAGCAACAAATATCAATTTTAACGTCATCGGTTTGACTCGACCAACGCGGGAGATGGACACCCTAACTCATTCGGCCATCCCGTCTGGTTGAAACTACATTAAAGTATACAATCTAGGCAGCTATTGCGAAATATGATTCCTATGAGTATACAATCTAGGGAGCTGTTGCGAAATATGATTCCTATAAGTATACAATCTAGGCAGTTATTGCGAAATATGATTCATATAAGTATACAATCTAGGCAGTTATTGCGAAATATGATTCCTATAAGTATACAATCTAGGCAGCTATTGCAAAATATGATTCCTATAAGTATACAATCTAGGCAGCTATTGCAAAAAATGATTCCTATAAGTATACAATCTAGGCAGCTATTGCAAAATAGGATTCATATTAGTATACAATCTAGGTGGCTATTTCGAAATATGATTCCTATAAGTATACAATCTAGGCAGCTATTGGGCATTTGATTACTATAAGTATACAATCTAGACAGTTATTGCGAAATATGATTCCTATACCCCTAACATCCCGGTCCCTTCTTTTACATTATTATTAAAATACCTGATCTATAATGCAGAGTTCTGTAGGCGTTTATACCATCATGTGTTGTCGTCCCCCAACCAAATTACCCCAGACACGGCGGAAACTATTACCATCTGTTGTGGAGTAATCCCAGCTCATCTCTCGCTGGGAATGGCCCCGGCGACAGGAAATGATTACTGTATTTTTTGTCCACCAATTAGTGTTTCCTATAAGCGGGATCTTAGGATGATCATTATTCTTGGGATGATCATTATTCATGAGCACTGGACTGGCATAGATAATAATTAAGTGAGAATGTAGTTGTTTTTAATCGATTAGTTGAAATCGCTCATATTACTATTGCTCAGGGAAGTATGAAACAAATTAGATAGTATCACACCTATGATATATATATATATACAGTACAACCCCGTTAAACCAAACTTGAAGGGATCCTAGAAATCTGTTTGGATTAACCGATCATTGGTTTAACCCAGCTTTGGCTTCGACTTTGACAAAAACGTGAGTGCATTATGAATTACTAAGCATATATTGCACATGCCAATATACAATGTATTTGGGCACTTTGATTATTGTTTTTTAATATATATATATATATATATATAATACATGTGTCATGGGGGCGATGAAAATAGGAAATATGGTCGCTAGAGCGGGACTCAAACCCACATCTCTTAGCATTCCGGGCCAGTGTTCTAACCATTACACCACCTATGCTCCCTGATATCACCACACTACACACACCTACCTGTCTATGTTACTGGCCTGAAAGGTCAGTGCAGACTACTACACATGTATATACACATGTATATATACATGTATTAATAAGCTTTAATAGCATTGTACTTGTCCTCCATTGACTTTGCTTCATGTTTCCTTTTCACACAAACATCACCCACAATTAAAATTGCATAGTCCGAAGGTGGGTGAAAGGACCCAACCCGTTCGCATACCGCATGCCGCATGCCGCATGCCGCATGCTGCATGCCGCATGCCGCATGTAACGAATCTAAGCTTTACTCGGCATTCTCTCGATATGACACCTTATCATCACTCCAATCACCATACATGTCATATTTATTTCCCCCCAAAATAGACGATATTTGATTTCCTCGAAACTGGCTTCTAACTTTTAGCCCAGTGTTGTAATAGTATCAGAACGTTAATAGGTCACTGGATATCATTATCGGCTTTATGTCGTTATTTAATCCCACATAAACTGTGTTCGATAAATAACATCTTTACCACTAGGGGGATGCTAATATGTCGTGCTATATTAGTAATTATAGATCATGGCTCAAAACATTTATTGGGAGCCTCTGTGCTACCAATACCGATGGTCATAGCAAACCAGTTGCTAGAATAACTTTTTTATAGTGCTCTCGCGGTGGGGTACCAAACCCCATTCCCCACAGTGCGGTAATCCACTAATGAATATTATTCTACCATTTCACTACTAAGGCATGCCCTGTTCCAAATCAAGCCAGACACCAATCAAAGAATAAGTGTTTATTGAATTTATAAATCCTTCCTTTAACTCGGCAGAGGATTGATCCCATCACATATTACCAAGGAATTCGGTGCACTAACCACGCGGCCATCAGGGGTCATGACATGATGACATAGATGTACATAGTTGTTGACATGCTCATTATGCTTAGCAACTATAATTCCTAGTAGTGTTAATATATTGTTTGTATTTCATGTATTTTGCCTCCTGGCTGGAATTCAGACACAGAATAAGCTGAGAATTTAACCCCGGGCTTCTACTTAATTAATGTCTTGACATTAATTTAGCAATATTCCCACACCGGGTAATGTAATTGGATATTACCAATTATAAAGTCCACGGCTCGGATGTGTGGTTGTGTAGGCAGGCTATAGTGAACCCAATACAGACAAAACGAGAAAGGAAGAGTATAAAGAGTGAAAGAAGCAAGAGAGTCAAGCCCTCAGGTATATTATTGTTATGGTACATGGATCCAGTATAGTATATCACCTGACCACATTCTCCCAATGAGAATCAAGCATTTCTAGCTGTACCAATGAGAATCAAGCATTTCCGGTCCCCATGGTTACATTGATCTGCCCACCACCACCACATGGTGTGGCTCCCTTGGCCACCACCTGCCCTGAGCTGAGTGTGTAGTGATCCGTGACTAACATAGGGGGGGGGTAGGGGGTAGAGCTCTAAGTGCCCCTTACACACTATCTTACTAGCACCACAATGTTTTATTAACCAATGAGTCAAGTACCACCAGCAACTACATAAACACATCTATGCACCTGGCCCTATATACCTTTTTCACAAATAGAACATTTGCCTTCCCCGACCAATGCATCATTATCGGAATATTTTACACTATGTTGAGCATATGCTTCATTTTCAATATTAGGCTGGGTGAGAAAACAAATCCTCGTCTAGGAGTTAATTAAGGTCATAGCTAGTATGTGGTTATGTTAGTGGCAATGGTCTAGATCTGTTTGTGATGTGTAAGATAACCAGTCTGCTAGCTTCAGGAATTATGTGGGTACTGCTTTGTTGTTTGGCGCTGAGGCAGCTACCAATGCCATAGCAAATTAAACTTGCTGTTGGGAGAGGGTGAGTTGGTGCTTTTTCACCTAGTAGACACTAAAAGCCGGATTAATGGTTTTAAATTACTACGGCTCTTTTCATCTGGTAATCTTGATAAAAGATTGACTTTCCACACATGAAGCCAAACATTAACCAGAAAATAGAAACTAGGAAATAAAAAATTATTTCTACCAAGTCAACCATCGCTGTTCAGACGGCAGCTGACCAGCCTCTGCTAATAAAATGGAAGTAAAAAAGGTTAGAAGAAAGAGAGGTTCGAGACCTACACTTCTGTTCATATTGAAAATGGATGGCTGACGGGGGCTAGCAGTTTGGTATACAATAGTATTAGTAGAGTGAAACCCCGTTGTAATGTAATTATTGGGTTCCATATAATGTCATCGCAAAGGAAAGTGGGGTCGACTTTTCTGAGTTGCCTCTGATTCTGAATTAAAGAATTCCAGGTTTAATGACTGCTTGTCTTATATCCAAATTCGTGTTAAATGTGTGCGCATTAAAACATGTTTTGGGGTTTCTTTTTGGGGGTTTCTTTTTGTGTCGCCAGTCCGCCGGTCCGACGCTTACACAATACGCTAGCCCGACATCACAGTGATGTGACACCCACGTCAACTACGCTGCATCAACGTCCAACTTGTGCCGCAATTTGCATACTACGCCGAGAACTTCGACGTAATATAATTATTTTCACGTTGTGCCTACGCTGACGTCGTTACGTTGTCGTGTGACAGGGCCATTATTATACTGAATGACACAGAAAAGGAAGGGTAGGTGAAAAGACCTTACGCTACATAGCTACATTAACGCCTAGATCCAACCATACTCGAAACATAGTAGAGCAGTAGGGCGGGTGGGTGGGCAATTATGTGCATCCCAGCATAATGAGAAGCGAAGAGAATGTGATAGCGAGCTGCAGCGGGTGTCAGATAAGGGTTCAGAGAATGGCCGCCCATTGGCCAATTTGGTGACCTCGAGGTTTGTATATAACCTCCTCCATTCACCCAAATATGAGTCCAAGGAAGTGCGACGGATGTCAGAAAAGACATGAGAGCCCGGTGGACAATTGGGTGGTATCGAGATAAACATAAACTCCTACATCCACCCAAAATGGGTCCCTGGTCCAGCCGGTAGGGGAAGGGGAGAAAGCTTGGTTTTCCCACCAAATCATATGCAATGCGAACATTGTGACCCATGTACTGATTGGGTCACCATCGGAATAATTGGACTGAGTCGATCTGTTAATTTATCCTGATCTCAGGCATCGACAACACTACAAAATTGACAGGGGGGATGTACGGCCGGCAAGTTAGTACCCTAACTCATATGACCATAAGGGTTGCTGCCGTGCAAAACTAAATCATTATATAAAGACAATTTATATATATTTGTTCTTGGAGATTTCAACTGCCTATCATGGATAAGTCTGACTAGACTTGTTTTCACCATTAGACAGTTTGTCGATAGAAAGCCTGAGCCTACACTTTTATCGACCCACACCAAATAGAAGTGATATGAGAGCAACCAGCCATTTATGATGCTGTAAGTTATACACATCAGTGTGAAAAGTCGTCGTCTGGCAGCTGTAGTTGTGTAGGCAGGCTAATAGGAAATCACTACAGGCAAGGATAAGAAAGGCAGAGTTTAGAGTACGTGAGAGCTTGCACCCTCAGGTTTATTATTATATATTGGTTTCTGGACCTGACATGGCATATCACAAGACCATGCCCTTCAATGAACAGTAAGCATTTCTAGGTCCACCAATCAACACTAAGCATTCCTGTGTCACTATGGCAACGGTGATCTACCCACCACCACCATGCCTTGTGGCTGCGTTGGTCTCACCTGCCCTGTTGTGTCTGTGTGTTTGGTGATCCGTGACTAACCGTTGGGGGAGGGGGTTGTGAGTAGAGCTATTGAGCTATTGAGCTCCTTCCACACTAACAGCAGTGCCCCTCTCACACTATCTATATAATACACAATGACTATTTAATATAAGCAAAGGATCACCAGCATCACATAATACATTAATGCCCATGGCCCTATACATCATTTCCCTTTATAGACCATTGGTAATCCCTTATAGACCAGTTCAAATTCCCCACCAATATGTTTTATCGGAATATTTTACAAGTGGACATTCAAACTGTCAGAGGTGTGGGGGGGGGCACGGGGAATTGAACCACCAACCTTCAGATTAGGAGTCCGACCTATAATAAAGTCCGACACTCTAACCACTCTCCCACAGAGAACACCCGTGTTGCTCCTCGTAGTCATATGTATTTCCGTCCAGTGCAGATACTGGATAGGTCGACCTTGGAAGCATGAATCCTTAACTGTTACAACTTGAGCTGAGATTTGCTCCTTTAGCGCAGCACACCACTAGTGTAGTAAGTTTTCACTGACCTCTCAGTCAAGGAGCCACATATACAGGTGGATGGGGATAGGGTGGTGACATCAGGGACAATAGCCTGCATACTTGAACACGTCATCTATGGAAATATGTCCGTGCCAGCCATAAGTTAGGAATCATTATTTTACACCCCACACCAGTAGAGTACCTTGATTAACATAGTGGATCGTCAGTCAAGTTAGTTGTTTATTTCAACAATATGCACACCAAAATCGTTGTTGATTTGTTGGTTCTTGGAGTTTTGAGTCCTGACAAGATATAAGCTCCTTTCAGGACGGGTAGTGATTTGTGTCAGAACACACCCATGGCGACTTCATAGTGGTATCCAACTGGGAAATCAGGCCAGCAGCACCATGGCCTGATATCCCATTCAGTCATATTATCCTGACACTGAGCCAACCAGTCCTTACTCTATTCTAATAAGTGAACGACACAAGACCAGTACAGTATATAGTGGCATTTATTCTTTCTATTAGCTTATTACAGTTACAGTTGTGATGTTAAAGTTTAGAGTTTGAGGTATCCAGGCACTTAACCCTATCAATGTATGTATTAGTTGGGCTGGGTGGGATGGTAAATCTGAGCTAATGAAAACACGTCCGATCGTTTGAAAGTTTCTGGCTGCAGTGTCTGAAATGTACTACGTCCTAGTCGGTTTCTAAGAATTCCTGTAGATGGCGCATTGAGTGGCGACCATGTATTAGTTCAAAAGGACAATGTAGGTGGCGCCAGTAGCCACATCCATAGTTACTGAATCTGTACAGTCTCGCACGCTCAATTACCCACGCTGTGGCCATCATGGACAATGTCAAACACCTGGCTAGGAAACGATAAGTATCAATTGTGTAGTCATTGGTTTGATGCGATCAGGGTTCGAACACGTCGGGTAGAATCCCCCGATTCAACAACACGGGAGACGAACGCTCAACTCGTTATGCCATCCTGTTGGGTTTGTTAGCGCAATAGAGGTCCAAGCATAACTATATAAGAACACATGCTCATTTGTCCATGGATTGATCGATTTTCTGATGCAAAGGATAATTTGCGCCTGATAAAGGTAGACCTTTGCAGATAAATAAGATGAGTTCACTCTCAGAACAATAAGGGGTTTCTATCTGGAGGAGTCATTCCTGCAACATTAATTTCCCATTATTATTATATATATCAGCTTACTCAGCTCTGAAAGTCTCTTTTTTCTTTCAAATGTCAGGAATTTCGCTGGAAAGCAATCAATCCATTGTGATCTGACACCTTACCTATCCACAAACCTCTATGGGGAATGCTTCAGTTGTAGCGCATGCGCAATAACCACTGATAACAGTGGCACTTCAAACCAGAGCACGCTAATGAGAGGAATAGTAAATGCCAACCTTACAACCTCATTCTCATCAGGATAGGCAATTCCATTAGGGAATTGCATGGTGTTCCTCTACATATGACGAGTTCAGCCGTATAACCATGTGCAATCCTATCCTCAAATTTAGCTTAAATATAAGATTTTTACTTGAAAATAATTGTAATTCTCACTTATTCTACTTTTCATATGATCATATGGTTATGGAGCAATAAACAAAAAAGTAGGAATATAACAAAAATAACGTTTTGAAGGTTTGAATCCAATGTTTATCTCTCAGTTTGGATTGGCGTTTACGTGGTTCTTCCTATTGTGTGGATGGTTCCATCGACAGTCGAAGTGATACTACTACTAATAATAATAATAAAATATATATTTCCACATGATCAATGTACACAAAAGTTGATATTTATATCAGTAATTTGTTCACATGAAAAAGAAGAAACCACAAGTCCAATACTTATGAGGTGCTTTCCCCATTTAAAAATAACATGATACATTGCTTATACCGTAGAAATAAGAAAAAGAAAAAGAAAAGTTAAAAGCACATCAACATTCCCCTCAATACTGTAAATTACATCTCAATATTTATCTATTACACTACTATGTGTTTTCCATCTACTGAAGCTTAAATATTTTCTTTTTATACATTCATTGAAACATATAGATGTTTTTTTAGCATTTGATATTATCGTAAAGTGAATTCCATATTTGTATACCACATAAGATATACATTGAGACTTTAAAGTTGTTCTTGCAAATACTTGTCTTAGGTTGTTACTCTGCCTTGTATTATGGCTACCATCTGAACTTATTAGTATTATAGGGCTGATATCTGGCTGATCTCAGGATCTTTTCTCCCTTAAGAACTTCTGGTTAAAATGTTCACGAGGTCCAAGTTCAGTGACAGGGTTAGATCACGTGGGCGGGCCTGAGTTGTTTTTATTCACATATTAAGTTATCTATGTGTAGATATCTAACATCGGTGCTGAAGCATTACTAAGCTGGTACGTGTAAAAAGAAATGGGTAAATAGGACTTCATCGGGTAGCGTTTTTTTTTGTGGTAGGAATTTTGGGTGTTAAAAGAGATGTCTTTACTAAAAGCGAGGATCTCAGTGGAGAGAAGGTGATAGAAGTGAGAGAAAGATGGGGTACAAAGCCTTTGGCTCACCAAAGACCCTATAATACTAAGACGGCTCACTCAGCCTGTACTGGGTAATCAAAATGATCAAAACCACCACTTGGTGCACTGGCTGTTCTCTTGGTTAAACATTTACTATATTATATGTATAAATGTATATATGAATGTGAAAGATGTGTGATGATGGTGATGATGATGATGATGATGATGAAGTGTATTTGTTCATAGCAATTTCATATTGATGTGTATTCATACTTACCTATCTCATGTATAATATAATTGTATGTGTGTTCGTGTGAAAAACCAACCAGCAGCTGGGCTGATCAAACCCACCACAAGGTGGCACTGCTAAATTTACATTACCCTGGGAGAGATAGGGAGTGAGCTGTCGTAATATTATAGGGTCTTTGGGCTCACCCAGCTTAATGGCATGAAGATACTCGTAGAAGTGTTAGCTACTGTGGTGTACCAATCTTATGAAATGATCATCAGTAGATTGATAACCTTGGTGTCTGTTTGTGTGGAAAGCGATTTGATGTTATATGGTGCTATTTTCTAGATGTGTTATTCTTTCTGAGGTGCAGAGTGATCTACTTCATGTCAACTGGGTCCTATGACCAGAATGCAGCATTCTGATTGGTTTGTCATGTGCTGTTATTTACCTGATGCATGCCATTTGCTTTTGTTGATCATTTTGTTTTGTGCAAGCTGATGGAACATACACATACTGCGCTTAAAGGCCCAGTCACACCTTACCGGACAGGGGTACCGGACACTGTCCGGTGAAATACGGCAATGTCCGGTACATGGCCGGTACTCATCCGGTGGTGTCCGGTGGTGTCCGGCGGTGTCCGGCGGTCTCCGGTACACGTTTTGAACATGCACAACACTTCTACCAGACACCGCCAGACTGACGTGTCCGGTTGGTGTCCGGTATGTCCGGTACCCATCGGTACATGTCCAGTACCCATCCGTTGGGGTCCGGCTGGTGTCCGGTTCGTCCGTTGTGTCTGGTACATGTTCGGTACCCATCCGTTACGTGCCCGGTTCTCATCCGGTTCTCGTCCGGTACATGCAGGATACATGTAGGTTACATGTAGGGTACATATACGGTACATGTAGAGTACATGTCCGGTACAGGTACGGTACTTGTCTGGTCGCCCGGTGGCAATTGACCCAATTACATTTCGATACGTTTTGTCACCGGAGAGCACCGGACTAGACAATTCTTTGTCCGGTGGTGTCCGGTACTCAATCCGGTAGGGTGTGACAGGTGCTTAAGCCATAATTAATGGCACCTAGCACTGCTCCAAATCATTCATACCTGCATCGTATATCAGATTTGGTTTGCATATTTTACTACAAATATCTCCAAACTAACCCATTCATGATAAGTTACTTCCAGCCCTAGTATAGCTCTTTGGAAGTTAACCAAACGGAATGGCCAAATGAATTAGAGTGTCAGTCTCCTGTGTTGGTAGACCACGGGGTCATGCGTTCGAATCCTAGTCGAGTCACACCAATCACTTAAACAAAATTGATACTTGTCGTTTCCAAGCCAGGTGCTTGGCATTATTAGGATAGGGCAAGGAGCAGTGGAATGAGGAAGTCCAATCGTCCACAGTTGAAATTTCCCAAGCTTAAACAACTAATGTACAAAAAAGAAAAAAACTTGTTACTTGCTGGTCTTTTCATGTCCCAGTAATATCTAAGGGCATATACCAACTGGTAACAGTTCACACCCATAATGCCTTCATAGTATTGCCAAATTTAGAAGACTGGGCTGCCACCACGATGAGTCGATATCCAACTCAGCCACATTATTCGACCACCAAATAAACTGGTCCTGACCCTACCTGAGCAATGCTGAATGCTAGACTAGGTAGTGACAAGAATCAATTTTATAAGTCATTGCTTTGACTCGGCGTTGGATGGAATCTACAACGTCCTATATTGGATCTTACTCAGGTAGATTATAATGATCAAGGTAACATAAGCATTCTTAAGATATATCTGAAAATGCAAAGCATTAACGGATCCAATACGACTCAACTTCACTTTAACCGTGTTTAATTGCAGATAGTTTTGTATAGCTGAAGACGGAAATTTGCTAACCCGCGTCACACTTAATGTAAGTGTGCCACGATTTTTTCTTGGGTACATTAGTTGTTTAAACAGGGGAAATTTCAGTCATAGATGACTGGTCTTCCTCATTCCACTTTTTCTTGCCCTATCCTAGTAATGCTGAGGGTCTGGCTAGGAAGCGACAAGTATCAAGTGTTAAGTCATTGGTTTGACTTGACCAGGATTCGAACCCATTATCCCATGATCTACCAACACGGGAGACAAACGCTCAAACTCATTCGGCCATCCCGTCTGGTTAGAGGCCAGATGGGATGGCTGAATGCACTGATTGATTGCATTGTCACGTTACTTCTTTCCAGACAAGTCTTAGCTTAAGAGCCTGGTCAGGCAGAGACTCCGCAATGGCTCCTTCCCTTACTCCTCATTCCTATATCAATTCTGAAAACACATCCATCCTTAACAGTGTTCTGGCCCTCCTAGCCTGTCTACCCTTTGTCCCCTGTGGAAGGCCAGGTCATACAAACCTTTGGGGTTCAAACCCTGGTCGAGTCCAACCAATCAATGACTTAGAAATGCATACTTGTCACTACCTATCCTGGCGCTCGGCATTACTAGGATAGCAAAATGAGCAGTGGAATGAGGAAGCCCATTTATCCGCGATGGAAATTTCCCCCGCTTAATCAAGAAAACTCACTCAAAATAACCTGTTAGGATTAATCACATAGCGCAAACTGATAACAACAAATTCCTTCATTTCCTGGCACTTGTCCAATGGCACATATAACTCAGTGACCTACATATGAATAGTTCAGGTGCAAAACCATCTACACGCCAATTCAAAAATGGACATACACATTGGAATCAAACCTTCAAAAAGGTAGTTTTTTTATATTCCTACTTGTTGTTCATTGTTCCATAGTCATGTGATCATATGAAAAGTGGAATTAGTGAGAATTAAAAAAGTTTGCAAGTAAATCTGTTATTTAAACTACATTGTTGGATTGCCGTTTACATGATTTTGCACCTGAACTCTTCATATGAAGAAGTCAGGTGCAAAACCATGAAAGCGCCAATTCAAAAATGGAGATAAACATTGGAATCAAACCTTGAAAAAGGTGTTTTTTTATATTCCTACATTTTTTTTATTTGCACAATAACCATATGAAAAGTGGAATTAGTGAGAATTAAAATTATTTTCAGGTAAAAATCTTGTATCTAAAGTACATTTTTGGAGACCAGCCGGGATGGCAGAATGAGTTAGAGCGTCCGTCTCCCGTGCTGGTAGATCATGGGGTCCTGGGTTTGAACCCTTGTCGAGTCAAATCAATGACTTAAAAATATATACTTGTTGCTTCGTTGCCAGGCGCTCGGCATTATTAGAACATGGCAAGGACTGGTGTGCTCAGTGTCAGGATAATGTGACTGAGTGGGATACCAGGTCATGGTTTCCCAGTGGGACAGCACTATAAAGTCGCCATGAGTGCGCACTGTATCAGGTTGGTACCCTTCCTGGTATGACCTTAGATGTTGCTAGGACGTAAAAAACAACAACAAACAAACAACAACATTTTTGGATAGGCGTTTACAAGGTTTTGCGCCTGAACTCTTCATATGAGCTATTCCTTTCGACATAATAACCACACCCCTACTATCTTTACCACATGGGCCCGGCCTCATAGTCACCCTACGGTGCAGCAGTGAACCCTCTCCTACTCCTCACGTTTAATTACAACGTCCCAAGGGAGGGCATAACGGAGGCAATTAGATCCACTTAATATTTCACGGCGGGCAACTGTATCATGTTGCAGACTTGTTAATGAACTCCTAATTGGCTATCAAGTACCCGCGACAGGAGGGAGCCCACACTGCCTTCATTTAGTAACAAATGGCTAGCCTTTTCCACCCCCCCCCCCCCCCACACACACTGACACACATCTACACCTGTCGCCCAAATAAGATTATTAAGATGTAGCACATGCATAACATGTTCATCTAGAGGCAGATTTGCAAGATAATTCCCAATTCCATGAAGTATTCCTAGAGGGCTATCGCTATCACTATATATGCTATCCCTATATAGTAACAGTGTAGAGGGATTTGTTCCATAATTCTATAAGTTCATATGGAGTCTGCGCGCGAGTTAACATGAGTACTATGCGGGGAATGCTTAGTAAGTGTCGCCCAGTCTGTGAGCGCTCCGCTACCTCCCACCTCCCACTAATCGGCCGGGGATATTGTGAGCACCGCATGGGGCCCATGACGTACTTCCTCCGCGTGTCATTTCTATGAGGCATGACGGCATAACCAGGATCGCTACACATACAAATTGTCGGTGTCTCCCAATTGACGCGTCTAGTAAAGGTCTGGGTTCAAAGAAATTGGATTTAGGTTTCGTTTATGTCGCTAATTTAATGTCGTAATTGATATGGGTGTGCATGGTTATTTGTATATATACAGTATAACCCCGTTAAACCAAACTTAAAGGGACCCTAGACATTTGTTTGGATTAACCGATCATTGGTTTAACCAAGCTTTGGGGGTGGGAGATTGGGGATGGGTGAGAAAAGGGGTGGGAGTTGGAGAGTGTGAGATGGGAGTGGGGTGGGAAATGGGGGTGGGGTGGGGTTTGGGGGTAGGAGGTGGACGTGCGTGGAAGATAGGGGTGCGTGGGAGATGGTGGTGGGGGTGCGTCCGAGATAGGGTGCATGGCAGATTGGGTGGGGGGAAGATGGGGGTGGGGCTGGGTGGGAGATGAGGGTGGGGGTGGGTGCGAGGGCTCTCGCATTACCTTAAAACCACATGGAAGTTTGGTTTAACCTTAACGGAAGTGGCCTGGGGCCGTATGCACCAATCGGTGATAGGGCCTTAACCGCGGCTAGGCTAGCTCCATACGGTTAAATGTGAGAAATCGGTATGCACCAATCGGTGCCAGCGCTAACCGCCGACCGTAGCCTAGGCTAAGCTAAACCACTTTCAAATCAGGTTTTACTGCTAGCCGGGGCGGTTAGTGTGTGTGTATGGATGTCAATCTATTCAATGCGATCATATTTTTTTTATTTTTTTATTTTTATTTTTTATTGAGGCTGTATTTATACTGTCCTTAGCATATAAGCCTGGGTATTCAGGCTTGTTTTCAATGCTGGCCAGCTGTAGTGTTGGTGTTGTCTTATCACACAGTAGCTGCTGATAAGGTATTTGATTGCCTGTATTTCAGTAACAGATAGATAGTTGGTTGGTCTGGTTAGTACTATAGTAGTCTATGTTAATATTTTTGGCATATATGTCCTTTATTTTTTCTACTCTTATTTCTAGACTAGCCTACTCCTATTTACATATCATAGGCTTGTACGTAGCTGTGAGGTGTGTTATCTGGGTGCTTTTGGTATGGTTACCTTCCATTGGGCGTCTCGCTGGTGGGCCGTGACATGTATCACCTGCCCCTTTGCGGTGCAGCTTAGTTGGGGGTTCCTAGCCTTATTTTGCACAGATATTTTTTGTATGTTTTTAGGTCAGGAATTTGTCGTTCCTTTACTGTTTGGGCATTCCACACCTTGGCAGCCATTTCTAGCGTGCTTCTCTCGTGAGCTTTTATTTGGCTTCTGGTCTGCTTTAGTAGTGGCGCATTATTTGCTCTAGTTGCCCTTTGTGGTTTTGTTAGGAGTTTATTGTCTTGACTATAGCTGTATGCTAATGTTTTCAGATGAATTATTCTCCTATTTTCTAGCAATTTTACTTTGGTTCTTTTGTGTATGTCATAGGTGGGGTGCAGCTTGTCTACTCTGAGGCAGATTTTCAGGGCTCTGTTCTGTAGTGTTTGCAGTTTGTTTAGGAGTTCTTTCTTTGCACCCATGTAGTTTACATCTCCATAATCAAAATAGGGTAGCACCATGCCCTTGAAGATTTTTATTGACATTTCTTGTGTTATGTAGTCTCTTAGCTTTGCAAATAGCCACAGTTTGTGGTTTACCTTTTGGACAATTTTGTTTAGTTGTAGTTTAGTTGGCTGTCCAACTCAAGGCCTAGGTATTTGTAATGGTCTACATTTTCTAGTGTTTGGCTTCCTAGCTTACAGTGTAGTTTTCTTTCTGGCATTTGTTTATGCGAGAAGAGAACTGTTTTTGACTTGCTTGTGTTGATGGTTATTTTGTTGGACTCACACCACTCATCCAGTTTTAGTAGGAGCTTGTTTAGTTTAGTTATTACCTCCTCTTCTGTGGTGCCGTTTGCATATATGACTGTGTCATCTGCATATAGTTGGAGGCATTCGGTTTGTAACCATTTTTCAAGATCGTTTATGTAGATTATAAAGAGCAGTGGCCCTAGCACTGACCCTTGGGGTACACCACATGTGACAGGTTGGTTGTCTGATAGTGTATTGTTTATTTTTGTTCTCTGTTGCCTGTCTTTCAGGTAGCATTTTATCCAGTCCATAGTGTTGGATTTTATGCCCATGGATTCTAGTTTTTCCAATAGTATGTTATGGTCTACTGTATCGAATGCTTTGCTGAAGTCAATGAAGGCTGCTCCAACTAATTGTTTTTGGTTCATTGACGCCAATATGTCATTTGTTAGGTTAGCTATTGTTTTAGATGTGGAGTGCAGTTTCCTGAAACCTCCTTGTCTTTCGTTTAGTATATTGTTTTTTTCCAGGTGTTCATTTATGTGTCTATGTAACACTTTTTCAATGAGCTTGCCTGGGGTTTGAAGAATCGATATTGGCCTGTAGTTTCCCATGTTTTGTTTGTCTCCACTTTTGTGGATAGGGGTAATGGTTGCCATTTTCCAGGCTGAGATAAAATGCCCCTGTTCAAAGGAGATGTTGAATAGGTCGACTATAGTGGCTGGGATGGCTTGGAGTGCCTCTTTCAGCATTTTGGTTGGTATTTCGTCTATTCCACTTGGTTTATTTGTGTCTATGTCATTTATTAGTTTTTTTACTTCTATTATATCTGTTTTGCAGGTGGGGATTTCATTCTGCACAGTTCCTGATCTATTTTCCCACCTTTTTTTAAATTTTCCTGACAGCGTTTGTCCTATTGTGGCAAAGTGCGTGTTCAGTTTGTTTGCTGCATCTTTGTCTGAGAGTATTGTCCCTTCGTTATCTTGGAAGGTTGTGTGCTCTTCTTTGTTATTTTTGGGGAATAATAGGTCTACATTCTTCCAGAATCTGTTTGTATTGCTTCCCCAGTCTCTGTCCTGCTTTATTATGTATTTCTTTTTTGCTGTTCTCACAGCTTTGAGAGAGTGGTTTCTGGCAATATGGTAGGCCAGTTTGTCTTCTATAGTTTCTGTGAGCTTTGCTTTATTACCCAGTTTACTTTTGGCTATGATGAGCGTTAGCAGGTCATTGTCTACCCAGGGGTCCTGGTTTTTTTGTATTTTTATTTTCTTAATGGGGCACATCTCGTCAGCTGATTTTCTTATTTCTGCGATGATGTTGCCCCAATAGATATTAACATCATCTCTGTTTTGTGTGATGTTGTTTATGTTTTGGTGCAGATGATTTTTTAATGCATCTTCTGAGTAGTTTTTTAGGGACCTGCCCATCTTATACTCATAGTGATTTGTGCTTTTTAGTTTTTTCCTTGTTACATATATTAGCTCATGATCACTTATACCCCAGCTCCTGGTGCCCCATTTAGTGGCGTGGTTTGAGTTGGTTAGTATTAGGTCAATTGTGGTGCTATTTTTACTGAGCCTTGTTTTTTCAGTGATGAGCTGTTGTAGGCCTAAGATTTTGATTGTGGTTTGCAGCATTAGTTTGTTTTTATCATTGCTGTTGTAATTTACATTAAAGTCTCCTAGTATGAAGATTTCTGCCTTTGTCAGTTTTTTTATGGTGTTTATGCTCTTCTCTAGGGCTTCAATGAAGAGTTCAATTTCCCCTGATGGAGGTCTGTAGAGGCTTGCTATGGCTATATTTGCTTGCTTTTCATTTTTTATTAGGCACCATAGTAGTTCTATGTGTTCATTTGATAAGTTAGCTGTTATTAGTGCTTCAGGATCTAGAATTTTGGTGTCTTTGCAGTAAAGGGCAACACCTCCACCCTTTTTTGTTTGGTTTAGTGTGTTATTTTGCTGCCTATCATTGCGTACAAGCCTATATCCATCTATGTTGAGGGTGTTGTTTTTGTGGTTGTCAGTGAACCATGTTTCTGACAGTGCCAGTATGTCGAGATTTTCTCTTTTTAGGTGTATTTTTATTGTGTCGATTTTGTTGGATGCACTCTGGCAGTTTAGGTGGGCAAAGTGTGTGCCCCTCCCCAGCTTGCATTCAATTTCTTCTACCATATATATTTGTGCTTTTCGGTGAGTGGTTGCTTGATTTCGCGAATTTTACTTTTTAGTTTTAGTTAGATTGAGTTTGTGTGTGTGTGTGTGGGGGGTGGGGGTGCTGGTGCATGCAGCACACGCATCTCCCTCTGGTGGGTAGTTGTGTAAGTCACTGCACTTATTACCTGTTTTGTGTGGAGGATGGCATATTTTTAGTAAAGCGTGTTAGTGAGATAGTAAATTTGTGATATTCATGGTTTGGAGCCCTGGTTCCTTTCCCAGTTCTCCCCGATCTGAACATTTGTATAGTTTTGTTTATTCCTTATTTATATTTTTCCTTTTTATTTGTTGGCATTTGTCAGGGTTTCCTTGACTTTTTGGAGGATGTCCCCCATTTTATTTTTGTAACCTGGTTTTATCGTTTCTCCTTCACTGGCGCTGTCCAGGTACCTTCCTGACCCCCAGTATGGGCACTTTGTGCATTCCCTGAATGCATTTCCAGGGGCATTTATTAGCTTTTCTTTTAGCTCTATGTTTTGTGTGAATTTTGCGTGGACGATATCCTCCAGCACTTTTTCATTTGTTTTGCACCATTCTGGTGATCTCCATATTTTTTTTGCCATTGCTTTTATTGTGTATGGGTTGTCCGTGTTTTCGATCATTCTCATTATGTCATGTTTATCGTGATATTTGGCCATTATTGAGCAGTAGTATTGCTCGGCCGAGGTGTACTTTTTCCCATCCTTTCCTGTGACTTTGCATTTGTACAGGTTACTAAAGGGGGAGTTGTGGCCTTGGAATGACACTCCCCAGGGGTGTTCCCTTGTTGCACCCTTTTCTGGTGTGATCTCTTGAATCGCAATCTCTCCGAACTCCTTGGGTGTGTATGTTTTCCCATTTATTTCTATGTTACACCCTTTCATTTTGATCGATTTTATTTTGTCACTTTTGGTCTCGAGTGCAAGTGTGTACATTTGTTGTACTGTTTTTTCACTCAGCATTTCCATTTCTGTCCTTACTGGTCTTATTGTGACTTTGTTGTAGTCTTTTTTGGCCTGGAGTGTTTTTTTCTTCTGGAAGAGTTCTTTTTTTTGCGACTCTTTCTCCAGCTGGATTTTTATACTCCTCGGCCTGGTTTGGACTTTCTCTGTGGCCTGGACTTCTTGTTATTTTGTTTCCCCACCTTGGTTTTTGTTTTCAGCCTGCTCAGTATTGCCAGGGTGTTCTTTTGGTGTTGTTTCTTTTTTGTTTTTTGTTCCTAGACGGAAGGCCTTAGTCACTACTGTCCAGCCAAAGTCGCAGTCCGCTTCTTTTAGCATGTCAGTGATTGTTTCCTGAATGCTTTCATTTTCTTTTTCGGGAATGCCATGGACTATGACACTGAGTTTTTTTAACAGAATTACATACGCAATAAGTGAAATTTGATCAATTTAACCCTAAATTCGAAGCGCTATTAAGGCTACGGCCGCATTGGTGGCGATATTAATAGTTATATTTTCGAATCGACGAAGGTACAGTAAACAAACCGCCGCCGCCACCAGTATGGAAAGGGACGTCGATGCGGCGGCTGCGGCGATTTGTTTACTTTACGTTCGTCGATTCGAAAATATAACTATTAATATCGCCGCCAATGCGGCATTAGCCTTAATAACGCTTCGAATTTAGGGTTAAATTGATAAAATTTCACTTATTACGTATGTAATTCTGTTAAATATGATCGCATTCAATAGATTTGAGCCAAATATATGGGTAGAAACGCAGAGGGAATTCCCAAATCTATAAATAAACTCACGGTTAGCTATCCGCAGTGGCTAAAACATTGGTGCATACCGATTCACACATTTGTCAAATCCCCCGCTACCCTGAGGTAGCTATCCGCGGCTAGTGCCTTAACTCTGGCTAAGCCTAACCCCGATTCGTGCATACGGCCCGTGGGGTGCGACAATTTTGTTTGGGTGCATGGCAGATTGGGTGGGGGGAAGATGGGGGTCGGGCTGGGTGGGAGATGAGGGTGGGGGTAGGTGCGAGGGCTCTCGCATTACCTTAAAACCACATGAACGTTTGGTTTAACCGTAACGGAAGTGGACTGGGGTCCGACAATTTTGTTTGGATTAACCGATCGTTTGGTTTAACCAACTTTTTTAGATGATAAATGGTAGTATTTTGCTGGGCCACCGAACAAAGTTTGGATTAGCCGATCGCGTGGTTTAACCGAGCTTGGTTTAACGGGGTTATACTGTATATATATGTATGATTAAGTGTGTATATAACTATTTTATATATGCATGTGAATATAATGGAATATATATATATGCATATATATGTATATATATATATATATACACATATCAGAATGTATAGATCACACTGCATATATCACAATGTATATATCACAATATATATATATCACAATGTATATATCACAATGTATCTATCACTATGTATATTTCACTATGTATATATCACGATGCATATATCACAATATATATATATATATATATATATATATATATTAAATATATACTGGTTGGCCCAGTGTCAATATAATATGACGGAGTGGGATATCAGGTCATACTACTGGTGGGCTAGTCTCCCACTGTGTCCCAGTAGGGCAGCGTAATATGGTCGACATGATTTCCACTGTCAAAAGTAAATCCATATAATTGAATATGGTTATGGGAATATGTATTTATATGGATATGGATATGCATTTATTTGAATATGTATATATGATTATATGTGAATAGGTATTGATGATTATATATGAATATATGAATAGGTATATATGAATAGGTATTGATGAATATGTGTGTATGATTATGTGTGTATATGTGAATGCATGTATATATGATTACGTTCTTATTATATGAGTATGTGTGAATATATACACGAAGTTTGTTATAAGCCTCCCATATGAGGGCATACTGAGGGTATTTTTTGTTGTTGGTAAATATGTTTATTCTGCTGAATAAGTCTTTTGTCAGTGCCGAAGCATTGGTCTTCCAGCCATTTTTCAATTCAGGGTTATTTACACAAAAGGTATATAGAATAAGGTGTTCAATACCTGTAGAGTTTAATTTCAGGAATAGACTTATCTGGTTGACTTGGGCGGACGGCATTCTAATGTTGTCTCTTATCTCAGTATGCTAACATGGTCTGCTGTATTGCCTAAACATTATATTAAAATAACAACATACGCGGGCAGGAGGGGAACCTCGGAGTTTCTTTGAATTGTTGTGTTGTGTAGATACTGCAAACATCGGTGTCAGCATGTCTCAAGCATGACTCGAACCCACATTTGTACCATTTTGGAACTGGCAGAAATATCCTTTGGGATGCAGTATAATGATATATTTGTTTATAAGACACCCATGCAATATACACCGATACTACTCATTACAAAGCTTCCCCAGTCATTTTTGTTGTCCTTAGCTCCTTCCAAATCGACAATGGGATTAGTATTCCAGCACCAGGATTATTTGAGTGGAATTTGAAAACTACGTCTCCAAGTTAAGCTAGGATTCCCTATATGCGGTATGCGGCATGCGAATGTGAATGGATTGATTCCACCCACACGGCATGCAGCATGCGGCATGCGGCATGCAGCAATTTGGTTTGACCTGTACACAGGAAATACTTCAAAAAGTCGATATTTTCTTTAATATTAGAGCGATTTAAAAAAATGAAGTGTCATTTTATTTAAAATTTAATATACTAACAGGTGACATCCATTAAATCTATTTTTTTGCAAATTACTGAATGTCGTATATGCGGTGTAGATACCCAATGTGATAGAGGAAACCTCCCCCGCCGTTAAGTGAAACCCCCACACCCTCCCTTATCAGGCTTGCCCCTTGCGTTTCGGCATTCGCATGCCGCACTGATGGCTACAGGGACCGATTCAGTTGCCGCATTCGCATTCGCATTCAGACGTATGGAAGCACCACTATTCACTTAGATGCTTTTAGATTTTTTGCTGCAGTCGCATTCGCATTCGCATGCCGCATACCACGTGTAAGGAATCCTAGCCGAAGGCTCCCAACATCAGCCGTTCTCGCCTGATTTGTACACCCCCGCCCCCCAAATATATATAAAATAAGAAGAAAAAGAAGGAAACACCAGCTCTAAGGTACACCCAACCTGCTTTGATAAAGAATTCGGTATCTCATCTGCAAATGGCCGCGCCGTTTCATCTTACCAAAGGGCATCTTACCAAAGGGAAAGTCCAAGTCTGAGCTGGAGAGGAGGCCTATTTTATGGGATTCTCTTAGATATGCTGCCACAAATAACTCACATAGTTGGAGCACAGCTGGTACTGCTCCGGTGTTATGCCCCCCTTTGTATGAGTTGTGCTCTAGAGAGAACCATTACGTTGGAGATTAAATCTAATAGGTTGTTTTGTATTACACTTTGTTCCATATATATATATCACCCGCCTGCGATGTGTCTGTGTCGGTCTGTCTACACGGCTAACTGCTGCTGCTCCTGTTGCTCCCTTCTCCAAACACCATCACCACCACCACCTCAAACATCATCGCAAACTGCTGCCAGCAGCCCTGTAGATGGCAGGAAGAACAACCCAGTCAACATGCAGAACCAGAATATTACAGAACTTCTGGACTCACTCCTGGAGGGCTACAACCGCCATCTGCGGCCAGGGTTTGGAGGTAAGTTGGCCCACCCTTGACGCTATGGGTATTTTCTCTGAAATTGGGTAGCCCTTGTGTGACATGTTTGATATATGCGTAATAGACGTATAGGTGGGTGGCTAATATATGTTAATGAGATGCAGAGTTTGAGACAACGGAATATGCTAATGAGATGACGTCATGGAAAGTTTAGCCGGCGGGTCAAGCGAGCCCTAGGCTGTGAATACCCCACATCTGACACCATGTGAAAGTACAACGTCTGAACACTTTGACTTCTGGATACTGAATGGTTTATTCATGGCCTAGGGCTTGCTTGACCCACCGGCTAAACTTTCCATGATGTCATCTCATTAGCCTATTCCTTTGTCTCAAACTCTGCATCTCGTTAACATATATTAGCCACACACCTATACGTCTATTACGCATATATCACAACATGGAAGCCAGCCAATGTGAAAATATTCCCAAATAATGGCAGAACAATTCTCAAATAATAGCAGAACCGAATGTTCATACGAAGGCTTAGGTGTTGTGGATATGTCATCAGAGTTGAAATATAACTGTTTCACATGGTGATTTTGAGCTTGTGAAAATTAAGGACTCTGTTAGGATATACTGAGCAATATGGACATTAAACACACATCCAGAATATAGCCATTAGCAGGTCCTGAGACTGTAGGCCTGGTCTCCCAGTGGGGCAGCACTATAAAGTCACCATGAATGCGCACTGTCACAAGTCGGTACCCGTTCTGATATGACCTTAGATGTTGCCTAGGACGTACAACTCCAATAATCAACCAACCATCATGTTAACATACAAAACACTTTAAAATAAGATTCTATTGATTACAGTTAAGCAAACAAAATGTTTTTATAAGAAAACAGTATGTGTAAATTTTATGGGAATCTGTTATTGTGTTGATTTTCACTTTAACACAAAATCATATAAATATATTGTTGATACATGTTGTGGGTAGATTAAATATATATTGCACATAAGCAACAATAATTAATTGATTTGCAATTAAAAAAAGAAAACAATTAGTATGTCCATCGTAAAATGGACATCACATTATTATGTGGTACCCAGCTTCAGAGACCGACCCATCTGTTAATATGCCCTCAGCAAAGGGATCATTATATTATTGCCATCGTTTAGAGATTAGTTTTTTTCTAAGTCTAAAGGCCCTGTCACACATCACCGGATTGGGGGAAATGGAAATAAACCAAACAAAGTCTGGTTTGTGTCCATACAAGTTTGGAACATGCACAACAGTAGGAAAGGATGCATCCGGATTTACATCTACGGCTCTTTTCCAGTTTGAGTTTGTTTCATCCGTTGGCTATCTGTTAATGTCCGTTTCGTGTCCATTTCATGTCCGTTTCATGTCCGTTTGTCCAGCGGCCTTTGACCCGATGTCGCAACACTTTGTAATGCATTTTGATACTTATCACCACCGGACTAGACAATGCTGTCCATTGCTCAATCTGGCATACTGTGACAGGCACTTAACGCAAAATGGTGGTGGGGGGATCTGCAACCGATGTGCAGTCTAGACATGCAATTCCAGCAGCAATTCACCAACAGCTGAGTATAATAGGACCCAGATGGAGCCTAAGAACAAATGCATATAAACAGGTGTGTGTGGGCCACGAGGTGCACTCACTTTCTGCACACACACACAGGTAGGTGGGTTGCCGCTAGGCTGCTGGCCGAGATAGACTAATGCTTAGGACCCTCACTTAGGAATCGTTAGAATGTGGGTTCAGGCATGGATGTTTTCAAAGTACCACATGCAAAGGTGCCAACTCTCCAGATTTCGCGGGGACTCTCACTAAGATATAGCAAAATAATCTCAATATCCTGATTTCCTGCTTGCAATTTGTAATCTTCAGCCAAAAGAATCATCTTAGTCTTCATAACGATTGCAGCGTGTTCTTAGGCTAAAACTGAAATTCTTAGAATGTATGGTTGTGTAGTAGGTTGCACTGCCCTTTCAGGCAAGTAACCACACAGACAGGTAGGCGTGGGTAGTGTGGTGATATCAGGGAGCCTAGGTGGTGTAATGGTTAGCACACTGGCCCGGAATGCAAAGAGATGTGGGTTTGAGCCCCGCTCGAGGCGCAATATTTCCCATTTTCATCACCCCCATGACAGTTGCATAACCATCCCAGCTGTGTGTATAGGTCACACAGATTGTTGGTTGGTGACATGCTGCTGCATTGCCAACAACCGAGTAAGCGTGCAGGCATTATTACTAGCCAGGATACACTTCCATTGCCTTGATATTATCTAAATACAGTACAACCCCGTTAAACCAAACTTGAAGGGACCCTAGAAGTCTGTTTGGATTAACCGATCATTGGTCTAACCAAACGTGGGTGCATTATGAATTACTAAGTGTATATTGCACATGTAATACATAAACAACTCACACAATGCCTCTGTATGCCGATGTAAGAGGACCATTGCAGCTGATTGCATAAGTGGCTAATTGTATAAGCACCCCTATGAAGGTTTGTCCAGCTAACACTTATCCAAACAATTGTGGTATAACAGGAGGTGGGGTATCAAATGACCATATAACCACATAAAAGAGGTGTGGGGTCTCAGATGACCATATAACCACATGCATGTTTGGTTTAACCATACCAGAAGTGGTCTAGTACCGACAATTTTGTTTGGTTTAACCGATAGTTTGGATTAACCAACTTTGGTTTAACCAACTTTTTTATATGAGTTAAACCAAATATTTATGGTGGTGGCCCAGTATTTTACTGGGCCACCACCATAAGTTTGGATTAACCAATCGTTTGGTTTAACCAAGCTTCGTTTAACGGGGTTGTACTGTAATTGTATATATCCACTATACATTGATATTACAATAACCAACGAATGCTGAACACAGAAAACAAGGTTGACTTAGTGATTACTCGCACAATACACCACACAGTAATATGATGCATACGAGACAGCATTTGGTACAATGGGCTTTAATTTGTTATCAGGTATATCATCAGTACAGTATATACGAGTCAAGTAAGTCATCAGGACAATATATATGAGTCCATGAACCTGAACAGCCGTCAATCTGCTGCTTCGGGACCCATGCTGTTGGTTTGAATCAGGTGGGACTCGAACCCTCAATCCTACCAAGTCAATTTTTATCTAGCGGTGTGGGTGGGTTGGCGAAGAAAGCTGGATGGTGTGAAGATGCAACAGTTGTGCTGGGAGTTAAAACGGCAGTTAGGTCACATGATCAAAATGGCGGGAAATTCTTTATAGTTTTCACCACCTATCGCATGCATGGGTAAGGAGAGAGGTTCCTCCAGGTGGCGCCACTGTAGCAGCGGTGGCTGCTGGGGGTTGTAGTTAGTCCAGGCTGGAGCCAGAAGGTGGTGCCACCGTGTCGTTTTGTGCATCTTATCGAGCTGCCCAGTCTCCGTGTGCAAATTATCCATGTTAATTATAACATGTACAATCAAATATCATCCAATATGCGATTAGGGTCATTGTCCAAGAATTAATCCCGAGAGAACACAATGGACACACAATTGCTGCATTGATCTCAGTTGGGAATAAAACCTGGCATTCCCTTAATCACAAAGGGATAGAGGGCTTATTCGGGAAAGACAATGATATTATTTCCAGTCGTATCCCATCCTAGGGTATAATTACCCGGGGATTATCTGCTGGGCTATTAATAGCTACCGTGCTATTGCTCAGCCGTTCTGAGGGATTCTACGAGCCGTCGTTTGTAGGGCAGTCACACTCCGACATGTTCTCCGGTGTGCCGCCAACGCGCAAAATATTTGCTAGCATGCGAGACCCGTCCAACTTTTTGGCGTGTTGGGACAAAGTTTGATGGGCCGCAGCATGTTAGTGGTGCGCTATTGGCGCGTTATTGGCACACTAGTAGCGTGTTACTAGAGCGTCAGCAGCGTGATGGTCACACGTTATTGGCGTGCTTGTAGCATATTGATGGCAAGCCGGTAGCATGTTGGTGTCGTGTTAGTACTGTGTAAGTGTGTACAAACCCACCAGCAACACGTCAGGACACGCTGGCAGCACGTCCACACCGCGCAGCCAACGTGTCCAGGCGCGCCAGCAACACGTCCCAATGCGCCGAGAAATGCTGGAGCGACGCCAATGGTGCGCCCACTACCCGTCGATGGGGCGTTGCAGACGCGCCGCCGGAACGGTCGCATTTTGGCGAAAAAAGCAATGTTGCTCAACGGTCTGCCAGCGTTCCGCCGGCGTGCCCTCAACGGGTTTTGACGTGTTTGTTAATGCGTCCCCACATCCCCTCCAACCCGTCAGCACACGTGGGGGCGCATCAAAAGTTTTGTGCAAGCACAAAACGATCGGCCCAAGCCAGCAGGCACCAACGTGTTGGCTCATACGTTGCTATCAGTGTACGTGTACCGATGCGCTGGTAACACGCCGGTAATGCGCCGGTAATGTGCCGGACGTGTACTGATGTTTCGCCCAAAAATCCAACCCAACCCAACGCTGGTGCAACACATTGTAGTGTGACTGCGGCATAAGGTTCTAGCCACAGATAAAACTTTACGATGTACAAGAATGTTAACTATGCCATTCCCCTAGATGCTGCCTCCAGGGTTAAAACATGGTAGTTACAAAGACTTATGGAGATAGATTCTCCGCCTTCTTACAGCAACACTACCGGGGGTAGTTAGTGTCAGTGCTAATCTCTTGGTTTTTGTGGCTCACCCCGCCCCAGGGCAGGAGTAATTGGGTGATGGGGATGGGTGGGTTGGGGGTTGGGTGTGTTGCGGATTGGGTGTGGTGGGGCTGGGGTGTGGTGCTGATGTGGTGCGGTGATTATGGGATGTGGTGGAGATGGGGTGACTTTGGAATGGATGGGTGTGTGGTGGTAATGGAGTGTGGGATTGGGGTGTGTTGGGGATGGGGTGTATTAGGCATGAGGTACGATGGTCATTGGGGTGTGTAGCTGATGGGTTGGTTGGGTTTAGGGGATCTAGGGGATGGGTTGTGGTGGGGATGGGGCATGTTAGGGACGGCGTGTGTTGGTGATGGGGCGTGTTGATGATGGTGTATGTTGGGGATGTGGGATATGGGGCATGGGGTGTGTTGGGGATGGGGTGTTGTGGGAATGGGCTGTGGTAGGGATGGCGTATGATGGGGATGGCGTGTTGTGATGAAGGAGTGTGTCGGGGATGGGGTACGTTGGGGATGGGATGTGTTGCGGATGGTGTATACAGGGGGTGGGATATGTTGGGGTTAGGGTGGGTTATGGATCGTCTGTGGTGGGGATGGCTTATGGTGTGTGTCAGGGATGGGATACGTTGGGGACGGTATGTGTTGCGGATGGTGTGTGAAGGGGGGGTGTTGGGGTTAGGGTGGGTTATGGATGGGTTGTGGTGGGGATGGCTTATGGTGGGGATTGAGTGTGGTGATGATGGGATGTGGTGGGAATGCTTAGGGTGGATGGGTATGTAGAGAGATGGAAGGTTTTGTCATGCGACAGGGGAGGCGTGTATGTACAGGTTGGTGAGGTGCGTCTGAGGAGGTGGAGGGGGTGTGGTATGTGCGGGGAGGGGGGTAGGGGGAGGGGGGAGGTTGGGAACCGCGGTGCATGGTGAGTAGTGTATGTCCTTCAAGGGAATACATAAATGGCTTCCCCAGAGAATTCTAGGAAACTTCTAGGGTAGCTCCCTAGTGACAACCTGACAACAATGTACTGAGAATCCGGAATAAACCTCCCACACAATTAAACCCCAATCATGAAGTACCCCAACCTCTGACATAATTAGAAAGAAGTCTAGCTGAACATATTTCCGACGCTGCACTAATTATAGGGCATATACAAATATGGAATGTGGACTGTTGGAATTTGCATTAATTATATTAAATATCTCCTGGACATGCTTCTGCTTACGAGTATTAGAGAGCTTGCTTCATTTACTGTTGCCACATGCTTCATCTTACCAGTCTTAGGGAGCTTGCTTCATTAACTCTTGTAAGATGCTTGCACTTACCAGTATTAGGGAAATTGCTTCATTTACTGTTGTAATATGCTTCCTCTTAACAGTCTTAGGGAGCATGCTTCATTTAATGTTGTGACATGCTTCCCCTTACCGCTCTTAGTATGCTTGCTTCATTTACTGTTGTAACATGCTTTATATTACCAGTCTTTGGGAGCTTGCTTCATTTACTATTATAAGATGCTTCCTCTTGCCAGTTTTAGTGAGCCTGCTTCATTTACTGTTGTAACATGCTTCCTCATACTAGTCTGACGGAGCTAGCTTTATGTAATGCTCTAAAGAGTATGTGAATAGTTAGTTGCATGCCATTGTTTGCATTTGGATGGTGGATAGTACGTAAGCCCTACCCAAATAGCCTGTCACTCGTCAATCCTGTCATTCCTACAGAAGGAAATGAAGTGACATAATTGAAGTATTTAAAATTATGAAAAGTTTTGATGAAATACATATGAACCAATTTTTCACCTTGAATAAAAGAGAAGGCAGTCGGGGCCATACTCTCAAACTAGTAAAACCCAGAGCCATTTCAAAGTTAAGGGAACACAGTTTCTCAAATAGGATCATAAATATATGGAACAGTCTCCCACAAAATGATATTGATGCCGAGTCAATAAATTCATTCAAGAACAGATTAGAAAAAGCATGGGGTGATGATCCAGGGAAATTTGACCCCTTATTCACCACATGCTACTAATTATTCCTTGTGTTGCATATTTCCTTGCACTCAAGCAGAAATGAGAGACAAATAAGTGTTCACACACACATCCTGTCTACTATTTCGCTACTCCGTCAGAGGGGCCGACATAGCGCTGTCACATGCGGAAGAAGCCTCTCATTTCACCGGCGGTCACGGCCCACCAGCGAAATTGAATTCTCTCTCCGGACCTCTGATCTCAATTACGGAAAAGGAGTAGCGTATACATGGAGCTAGTACTACTAGGTGGAATTAGAAATATTCGCCAGAAAGCACGGTGTGGATAGGAGTGCTATAGATCTGGTCAGCTGGGTTTGTTAATAGGGTATCCGTTGTCCTAGAAAAATATTGAAATTTTGGAAATATTACAAAAACTATTTTCGAAATTTCATTCTAAATATCTGACTTATGTGATACTGCACTTATTAAGCATTTTTTCCCACGTAGAATGGAATACTGAGGTATTCTAATATAATTGATTACTGCAGAGCCCTATGGTATCAGAGTGTTGGTGTGCTTGCCAAAGGTAATCTTGGATGTTTGCACTTCAAATATCTCAAAAGTTAGCCATTTAAAATTAAGGTTACTTCAAATTAAAGTATGGTAGATTATAATGATCAACCTAATATATTTATCTCAGAAGAAATGGCGAAAACTCAAAGGCATAGGATTATTCAACTTTAACTGTATATCGGAGCACCAATCTACAAAGGTAGTGTCATGTGGAATGACCTTCCTATCAGAGTCAGAGAAACAGAAACAATACTTGCCTTCAAAAATGCATATAGAGCCCACCTGGTTATTCAGGCCCTTGAATGACCACTGCAGTAATTACTAGCAAAGCCCTGAGCACCTGCCCCCCACCGCATACTCACTTGCTTACTTTTCTGATATAAATATATTGAACTGATTGTCATATTCTACTTTACTTTAGTTTCTAGATGGTTATGACTATGTATTACACATATCTAACTTAGATAAGTTTCACTTAGCCTAGCATAACATGTGTGGTCTATTTGTGTAGTTAAGTCAGTCTTTACCATCGAATCGTTATGATTAACAATACCAAAGAATTGGGGGAGATAGACGGCTATGACTGTGTACTCACTAAGTTCATTAGCAATAGTACTAGTACTTATACATTGTATTATTGTATGTTTCAGATGACCGTTGTTCAACACACTGAATAAATGGTTCCATACTTATCTACTTTCAAGTGCATTTTATTTTAAATGTATAACTGGTGTGATATTTGAAGAATAAACATGTAAACCATGGGCTTCTGGAGTCACAGGTTCTAGTAAGGTTTCTCACTAGTCCCTTCGATGTAGCAACACATGCTTAATAAGTGCATAATTATCTAAGTTAGATATGTAGAGTGAAATATATATAATTATTTTGCGTTGTGAAATGTTGATGCCTCTTCGGACTATCCAACTTTACGTGGCAGTCCTGGTAGTAGGCTACCCCTCTAAGCAGACAATCTATAGGCGGAGGGAGAGACATTCATATACAATACCAGCCGAGGAGGGCTAATCAGTTGAGCACCCACCTACATGTTGATAGGTCATGGGATTCGAACACCTGGTTGAGAACACTGGTTGAGTCAGGGCCAATGACCAAATAATTGTTACATGATGATACCTGTAATTAAACCAACACAAGACAAGTACAGTATAAAGTGGCATTTATTCTTACCATTTCGTTGTTACATTTGAGCCATGAGATGTTTGATTTATTAAGATGTCGAGGATTTCAGGCACGTAGCCCTATGAATGTCAGTTATAGTTGGGTTGGGTGGGACGGCAAATCCAAAGGAGAGAACACATCCTGCCGATCGAAGGGCTCTGGTCAAAGTGTCTATAGAGAAAATGCGTCCCCATCTTGTTATGCAAATTAACAGTAGATGGCACCACAGTCGGAGCATTTATTATTAAGCAGGACACTATAGATGGCGCCAGCAGTCGCCTGGATGTTTAGTATGTACTTTTTCTTGTGGGTTAAAATACCCATGTTGAAATCAACATTGACAATTAAACCAACACAAGACAAGTACAGTATGAAGTGGCATTTATTCTTACTATTTCGTTGTTACATTTGAGCCATGAGATGTTTGATTTATTAAGATGTCGAGGATTTCAGGCACGTAGCCAAAAAGATTGTTGAAGTGCCTGGAAACTGAGACTGGATGTTGTATGTTGACACAGGAACAGGGGTCCAGTGACCAATTGTCTTAGGTCCTACCTCGATGAAGGTTGGAGGCAGAACTATGGAGAGTTAAATGCATGGTGTTTAGCTTTAAAACACCAGGTGCTAAGTGTCCCAACACGGACAGGGCTAGTCTTATGATTGACAGCACAGGGCTATGAGGCCCACCACGTACAGGGCTAGTCTTATGATTGAGAGCACAGGGCTATGAGGCCCACCACGTACAGGGCTAGTCTTATGATTGACAGCACAGGGCTGGGAGGCCTGCCACGGACAGGGCTAGTTTTATGATTGGCAGCACAGGGCTGGGAGGCCTGCCACAGACAGGGGCAATGTCCTTGTTGAAACCGATCCATGAACAGGTGGTGGTAAAGAAGACCGGCCGTCGTGCCAAGGTGGTGTCCCAGACACGCACCCGCCCCCACGCAGGTGCTGCGAAGAAGGCAACCAGGATGGCTGGAATGCGATGTCTCTAGGAGACGGTGAGTTGATTTGGTGTCTTGGATGACGACACGGACATTGATGCCCAGGAGTGTTAGCCTCAGATCCTTGCACGACTAAGTGACCAGGAAGGTCACCGGATATCGTGAACAGATTGCTCTGCAGTACCTTATTGTCCATGTACAGCCGGGAGGCCGGTCCCTATGGTTTGACGGAGGCACTGGTGTAGTATTTGGATAACCTGGAAAGAGAGGCAAAATAAGCAGTCGAGTCCCAGGTTATAATATGTGGTTGTGGGTGACGGTAGTTCATGATTGGGCCCATACACCCTGCACTGTATGGAAGCCACCCAACCTTCGGCAAGGTCCTCCGGTGGTGGATGGTATGTGTTTTGAATTAAAGCTCCTTGATGATATGTTGGAGTTAAAACTAGTATTGTCAGTGCGGAGACTACACCTCAGATGGCCCGAGCATGGCAGCAAAAGAGAGTGAGCCTATTGTTGAAAGTCATAATGTACCCCTTACTCAAGGAATTATTTGTGGCTGAATCATGTTTTAGAGCATAGGCCATCTTGATGTGAGAGATCGAGCATGCTGTCATGGCCACCTGCACATGGCGTGACGTCAGCAGTCCTTTTGAGTTAAAACTCCAGGATGATATGTTGGAGTCAACGATGGCATTGTTTTGGTGACTGAGTAGCACTACTTGGGGGATGATACCCGTTACTGGCAGATATTTGGTTTGGTCACGAGTAAGATTGACCCATGTCGAAAACCGATATTCTTAGCAAGAGTAGGACAACAAGCAGGAGCTGTCTGTATGGTTGTAAAGGTGCTGTGAGCCTATCTGTCGAAACATCAAGAGGAGCGCCATGATGATACAGCTTATAGCCTATTAAGCATGTGAACATCGTCTGTATGGCTGCAATACTAGAACTGTCAGGGTGATGGTCATAAGGTACCCTTGTATGAGTAGCATTATTATGACTACGACTAGGTATGATGGTGATGGTTGTGAGCATGCCGCGTAGTTGGTAGATGAATTCACCTTTCGTTCAGGAGGTTGTTATACTCATGACTCAGTGTGGCTATGTATACTTAAGCCTGTGTCACTTTGTTCTATGAGAATATCCAACAGCGGGGAAAAAGAGTCTCTGGGCATGTCTGTTACAAGAGTTGTTAGATTCTTGCATTGTGCACTGGTGGTTGTCATGGATATTTTCTGACGTCAGCATTTGAGGTAATATTTTAAGATTGATGAAGAATGCCTCGCAGATTCATGTCATTAAACAAATCTTATGCACTGGCCGACCTCAAAGTCGCGGTGACTTCAGCACCCCGTGAGACTTTGCGTCTAGACGATGTCTAGACGATCGCCATCAGCCGCCAGACAAGATCTGGATATAGTTCACATGCACTCTGCATACTGATAACTTTCGTCTAGCGAGTAGAAATATGGGCTACCATCTGATTGATGGTGCTTATGTAGAGGTCAGTGTAATTATTGGACCAGTTATTTATACCAGTGTCTTACCGCAAATTAGCCAGGCCACGGTAATCGGATAGCCGTAGCGTCGAAGCTGTATATGTGCATTGAATGGCAAGAGTGCAAGTGATAGATTGTCAAGTTGTTATGAAATGGCAAGGCAATATTACGTCAAATAGGTGCCGATATGCTATGTAGGATGGTAGATGGGATCACCTGTTCCTGGAGGAGCACCAACTTATTACTGCAAAGTAGCCAGGCAATGGTTAATCCGAAGTCTGTAGCTTGGTTTTTGTGTCTGTGTGTTAACGCGTTGTCGTCTGTCCAGGGCTCGTGCCGGTCCTTTGTTCAACAAGCATGGGTGTCTTGTGCATGGAAATAATGTACCCTTGCGTAATTGTTATTGCATGGTGTAAAATATGGGTGTAATCGGCGCTATTAAGCCGTATTGTGAGTGTCAGGATGGTAGATGAAATCACCCATTCCCAGAAGAGCACCCATTTCCAGAAACGTCCCGGTTGCCTACCTCTGAAGTATGTCAGAAGTTAGATTATTTGGGAATGAATACGATTCAAACCCACCGTCAATGGTAAGATTAAAAACTCATATTGTTCAAAATCGTGCGCAGGACGTCGGGCATGGTCAGAACAGCAGCTGATGAAGCAAAGGTGAAGGAAGCGTGTCGATCCAATCAGACAATGTCGTGAAGGAACGAGCATGCTGTCATGGCCGCCTCCACATGGCATGACGTCAGCAGCCACTTTCAACAGTGTAGTAGACCATGAACCGGACAGTCGGCGTTTTTGAAACCGAACGATCCAAACGTCAATCCTGTCACTGACATCGACCATCTGTCATGTAAAGTCGCCAGGCCACAGTTAATCCGACGTCCCTAGCTCAATCCCTGCATCCATGCATTGATTTTTTCGTCAGTCCAGGGCTCGCGCCGATCCTTTGTTTGACCCACATGAAATATTGTTCCGTAATTCATCGATTACTGCCACTAAGATCGTCCTACCTTACTGTTTTTTGTCAGGGTTTAACGGCATGTTCTTGCAGAGTCTCCTGTCTCGATCTTTGAATCGTGTGTGCTTTCGAATCGGCATCTTGTCGAATCCTTTGAAATCCAAAGGAGAGAACACGTCCTGCCGATCGAAGGACTCTGGTCAAAGTGTCTATAGAGAAAATGCGTCCCCATCTCGTTATGCAAATTTACAGTAGATGGCGCCACAGTCGGAGCATTTATTATTAAGCAGGATACTATAGATGGCGCCAGCAGTCGCCTGGAGGTTTAGTATGTACTTTTTCTTGTGGGTTAAATTACCCATGTTGAAATCAACATTGACAATGTATGCGTAAAAGACACCCAGAAACGCGAAGAGAACAAAGGAATATGTTAATGAGATCACGTGATAGGCGCATGGGTGCATGTGGCTTTGACCACTGAACGGTTGGTTAATAAAGCATTCGCTAACCAGAAGTCGTAGCTTTGAGACATTGTACTTTTACAATACCTAGCCTGACATTAAGGAGCTCTTCAAAGTGGAAGACCAATTGTCCGCGATAGAAATGTATCTTTCTTAATACACTAATATGTCTAAACAAAAACAAACAACAATTATATATGTGTTTGAGGAGCCTCACTATAGGCGATGGCCGAATGAGTTAGATCGTCCATCTGCCGTGTTGGTAGATCATGGGATCGAATGTTCGAATCCTGGTTGAGTCAAACCAATGACTTAACAATTTATACTTGTCGCTTCCTAGCCAGGTGCTCTGCATTATTAGGATAGGGAAAGGAGCAGTGGAATGAGGAAGACCAGTTTTCTGCGACTGAGATTTCCCCTGCTTAAATGTACCCAACAAAATAAAAAATAAAAAATAGGGTGGGGATCGAAAATAATCAGGATTAATAAATCAACTTCAGACAGCACTGCTTGAAACCTTTTTGCCGGTTGCTCATATCTACATCATTAAAGTTCCTGTCACACCTTATCGGATTGAGCAATGAACATAACCGGTCAAACAATTTTATAGTCCACTGGTTTTCGGTATCAAAATGTATCAAAATGTGTCGAAATGTTGCGCTCTCAGGTCAAAGCCTCTGGACAAAATGAAAGCTAAACGGGCATGGAACAGTGAACTGACGGGCGAAAACCGAATGTCAAATGGATGGACAGAACATGAACCGGGCACATACCAGACTGTTTAAGTCACCTGATGGATGCACCGAATACATATTAGAAAAAGCCGCCAGACCGAATTCCCATCAACAGACTATTCAGGAAGCTAACCAGAGACATTCCGGGTGGGTACTGGAAATGAACTGGGCAGAACGGGCTAAACAAACTTAAACCGGACAAGAACCATACACATCATTCTGGTGGCATCCAGTCCAAGTTTTGTGCATGTTCAAAACTTGTATACCGTACATGCCAAACACCACCAGACAGAGAACGGAAACGCTGGATGCTGACCATATATAAACCGGACATTGACGTATTTCACCGGACTGTGTCCGGTTTCTTTCCCTTTCCCTAATCCGCTATGGCATGACTGGGCCTTAACACCTTACAATTCTGGGAACTGAACGGGTGATACATAGTGAGGTATCAATTAGACTGTTCTTAGACTAGGACACAGTTCCCTGAGTAGGCGCACAACTTTAGCGGAGCTAATACCAGGGTGAGCTAGTCGAGTTTGCAATGGCAAGGCAACTGCGGGGGTATAGAAGCCGCTAAGGTAGTCGTGGGAACTAAAGTGTCGGGCTTCACTTAGCTTGTCAGCAGACGAGGCTTTGGGGAGATGATGTTGGTTTTGGCTGATATTTCTAAATAACACCGTCTACGTTGGTACCACTCGGTACCGTTCTGTAGTAACAACAGTTGCCAGTGACTGATAGAGTGCCTGTTCCTTGGACTGCTGGGGAAGACTAGATCCGATGAGGAGGGCTAATTTAAACTCCACTTAGACTTTGACTTAAAGGTCCATAGCCCAATGAAAACATCAAATTCTCAAAATTAAAATAATTGTCTAAATTTGATTCTACATATCGAACTTAGTTAGATACTGGTGTACTTTGTAAATATTTGTCACAACACAGAAGCGATTACTGAAGACAATTAACAGAACCTAGAAGCATTGGCCTGCTTTTCAAAATGATTTGACCAAATTTGAACTTCAAATATAAAAAAGTGAGCTATTTTGAAAGCAAAGTTACTTCTAACTAAAGTAAAGTAGGTTATGATCATCAATCTAATATATTTATCTCAGGAAACTCAAAACCATCAGAATATGCAAAGTTAACAGTCATTTTTATAATAATTGAGTTGAGGTGGTGAGTTTCTCCTCTGGCTGCTGGAGTTGAAGTGTGGTTTGGTGGGTCTCCGGGGCCGATGATGGGTGGTCCTGACGTCTGGGGTGTCGCGAGAGACTTGGGTTAGCGCGAAACCCGGTAGGGGAATGGGGGTGAGGAGTTGAACCCAGGTGGCGCCACCGGGGATACTCCTTATTCACCCGCAAATTACACATGTTGGCGAACCAACATGAACAATTCTAGTTGCTGTGAGGTACATGGAGAAAGGAATGAAATGTATATTCTTTGAATGACTAATCACCGATACAGGAAATGTCTGATTTTACTTTTGTGAGACCAGGCGCGGTGGCCAAATCAGTAGAGCGTGGCCTGGCATGCGGGAGATTGGGAGTTTGGTTCCTGTTAACCAACTTAATAGGTTATTTGAAGGTAACAATATGATAAATTGATTATAATTACAAGGAATGCAAATACTTCCTTGAGTCGAGAAGGCTTCCGAAAATCTAGAGGGATTGGCTCCTCAGCACAGTTATGCACTTCAGCTTCCTTTTAGTGAAAGCACTTGCTAAAACCATATATTTGTATTTATGATACTAGTTAAGATAGGATGTATTGGTAGAGTTTAACTTACCTGTTTTGGAGGTCACTGGATTGACCCCCTAACAACTCATCCCAATGTTTTGCTAACTTGTAGCAAACTACACTATGGAGTTGTCAGAGGACCTACAAATTATCTCTATATGTGGTAACTTGGCAAGGCAAAAGCTAGCAGTATTTAATTGGAGGTTATAGATTCATAGAATACAAGATATTACATAGATATCTCTCCAGCCATATTTCAGGGGACTGGGGCCTCAATACAAATTAATTTATTTTGTACCAGTAGGGATAAATGTTTTAATGTTCACAAAGACATTACAACAAAAGGATGAAGAAAAGATTGCTTAGCTATCAGTTCACTGTGTTAAAAAGAAATGATTAGGTTCTGAATTCTAATATGATAAGGAATTTGAAATGGAAGGTGAAATGGATATTATAAGTATGTAAACATCTCCCTGAACTATAATTAGCCAGGAGGCTCGAGGATGAGGTGAAATAGAATAATTATGTGAGACTTACCTGGGTATAGTTGACACATAATTGTTGTTTTCCTGAGTCCTAGGCCTTGGCTTGTTATAGGTCAGAGCCCACCCTCCCGTACCCACAAAGTAGGAAACCAATCAGTTCCCAGAAGCACTGGACATGATGACTGAATTTGTAGGGCACCGACTAGAGTCCCATGTGGGAGGCTGTGGGTTCGAACTCAGATCAAGTCAAACCAGAAACTTGAAAATTAACAAAATATATTATCAAAATTAGCTAGGTAAAGAGCGGTTTGTTGGGTAGCGGTTCCTCTCCCTGACCTATAACAAGCCGAGGCCTAGGACTTGGTAAAACAACAATTATGTGTCAACTATACCCAGGTAAGTCTCATATAATTATTCTATATATATATATATATATATGCCTTACCACACACAGGCAGGAGTGACCTGGCGGTTAAGGGAGGAACTACTTCGAGTGTCCCAGGTTTTACACCCGCAAGTTGCATAGGCCGATCGTTTAGAGTTTGTGTAATTTGCCCAGAAACATATAGCAAATGTATTATCATAATATACCTCAGTTTCCTTTAACGTTTATTAATATCTTAAGCGTTTAATTTTCGAGATATTTGCAAATATATGAAATTAATTTTTGCAGGAATGCCAAAGCTCTGACCCCAGAGGCTTCTCCAGTAACATATTCTATTAAATTCACTCATTGTTCCCTTGTATGTGGCAACAAATGAGCATCAGTATGTAACTTGTTTTTGGTTTCGAAAATGTGATGCTTGATCGGAGTATTGAGCTTTAATGGAACCCGCATTGGAGTAGTGCCCCCATTTATTGACCAGACGGGATGGCCGAATGAGTTAGAGCATCCGTCTCCCGTGCTGGTAGATCGTGGGGTCGTGGGTTCGAGTCCCGGTCGAGTCAAACCAATGATTTTAAATTGATACTTGTCGCTTCCTAGCCAGGCGCTCGGCATTATTAGGATAGGGCAAGGACTGGTGTGCTCAGTGTCAGGATAATGTGACTGAGTGGGATACCAGGTCATGGTGCCGGCGGCCTGGTTTCCCAGTGGGACAGCACTATAAAGTCGCCATGAGTGCGCACTGTCACAAGTCGGTACCCATCCTGATATGACCTTAGATGTTGCTAGGACGTAAAATAACAACAAAACAAAAACAAAGCCCCCATTTATATTTCAATAATCTTATAAAAGAGCACATACAAATGAAGAGAAACATTGGAATAAAACCTTAAAAAATTATATGTTTTATATTCATACTCTTTTGTTCATTGCCGCATAACCATGTGATCATATTAAAGAGGAATTACTGGGAATTAAAATTATTAACGATTTTTTATTTAAACTATATTTCTGGATTGGCGTTTAGGCGGTTTTGCGCCCGAACTCTTCATATACAAAAGATATGTACACAGTTATAACTGTATGTGTGTGTGTCTGCATAGCTATTTAAATATAAGGAAGATCCCAATTATTATGTACAGTGATAGGCAGCGACATGTGGCAATATTTGCTACCCCCCTCCCCCCCCCCCGCGCGCACCCTCCCATGCAAGGTTAGCTGATTCTCGGAAACCACTGGGGAGGGAGTAGGGACCTGATGGTGACCTGGCTAAAAGCCAAGCTTTCACCCTTCTCCTCCCTCCCGGCTTCTTTGCACTGAGAAAGATGCTGTCTATGCATATATCTATGTATATATATATATATATATATATATATATAAATATATGTCTATGCATCTATATATATGTGATGTATAACGCATTAACCAAGCTTAGTTTAACGGGGTTATACTGTATATACATAACCAAAGACATAATCAAAGTGTCGACATATATTGTAAATTACATGCGACATGGATGAGGCAATACAGTATATAGTGTAATATTAACAATCATTAGCACATAATAATAATAATAATCAAAAGGGGTTAATTCCCTTCCGCGCATTTATATATATATATATATATATATATATATAAATATATATATATATATATACATACATATAGATGTGCATGGTGGTTGGTTATTGGAGTTGTACGTCCTAACACTACCTAAGGTCATATCAGGACGGGTACCGATTTGAGACAGTACAAACTCATGGTTACTTTATAGTGCTGCCCCACTGCGAGACCAGACCAACTTATATTCCACTGTCACATTATCCTGACACTGAGCCAACCAGTCATCTTGCCATATCCTAATAATCCTGAGCGCTCTGGGTAGGAAGTGATGAAGATCAATTTGATAACTCATTGGTTTGACTCGACCTGGAATAGAGCTCCCGACCAACCGCAAAAGAAGCCTGCTCTTTACCGATTCGGACACCGCGTCCAGTGCTTTACATTGAGAATTGTGTTGCCTATTCATGTGTATGTATATATATATATATATATATATATATATATATATATATATATATATATATATAGATGCATACATATATTATGTATATGCATCTATATGGGTCACTCTCCTGAAAACTGTCCAGAAGTGTCACATGGAGAGTTAAAATCAAATATTGCAAATGGAAGCTGGAAATCTGCCCTTTACATTTATGTAAAAGATAAAAAGTAAAGGTGTAGTCCATGATTATACCATGTCTTATGGCAGTCTAACATGTGTTGCTGAGAAGTAACACATGTTTAGGACACCACACAGTCTGCTTAATACAAATCTAAGCAGAATTAAATAATTTTATACTTAGAAGCATATTAATCATGGCATAATATACAGAAATTTGTAGTGCTTATATTGATACAAAAAACTGATACAAGAAAGACAAATCCCTGACCTAAAAACATACAACAAATATCTGTGCAAAATAAAAACTGGAAACCCCAACTGAACTGCACCACATGGGGGCAGGTGATATGTCACGGCCCCCAACTGGACAGCCCAGGGCGGGACAACCAGAAATATAAAAGCCAGATAACATATCTAACAACAATATAAGTCAATTCAAATTCAAACAAACATAACTCAACCACCTATGATATAAGGCCTATGGACATGTAAATAAAATAGGCTAGTATAGAATTAAGTAGAAAAAAGCGGAAAACTCTTCCCAAGAAAACCCCAAAACACTAACATAGAACAACTAACATAGTAATAAGAATAGAACAAAAATTCAATGCCATGAGGGCCCAAAAAAGAACTAACATAGACTACTAATCATACCAACAGACTATCTATCTGCTACTGAAATGCAGAAAATCAATTAACTTATCAGCAGCTACTGCTTGGTAAGACAACACCAACACTACAGCTGGCCAGCATTGAAAACAAGCCTGGGTACCCGGGCTTACATGCTATGGACAGTATAAATACAGCCTCAATCAAAAATATAAATACAAATAAAATTCACTGAATAATTAGTGTACAATATTTGGGTGGCATCCAGACACCACTGGTTACACCTGTGATGGAAATTTGTAATGTTATTTCTGAACAGATCAAATTTATATTTTTAAATTTAAGCATGCACACATGTTAATAAATACTTCCTTTTTGATTTGGGAACTGTTTTCTTTGATATATCAATGCAATACAAGATGTTAGTAAGGATTCAACCATGTCCCATATGTCATGTTACAAATGGCTGACTGTAAAATGTTTTTTTTTTGTACAAAAACACTTCATAACTAAAAGGACCAAAGTTGCACACAGTTTATTTTATTTCCCTTATTTCTTTCATCAAATCTGAACATGAATATGAAAAGTATAAGGAACAAAATAAGTAGGAAGTTTTGTTATTGATGTTTTAACATCCCATCCCATGCTGACTAGTTTTCAGGAGAGTGAACCATATACTTACTTATATACATATATGGGTAGGGAGTATAGGGACTACAGTATAACCCTGTTAAACCAAACTTGAAGGGACCCTAGAAAGTTGTTCCGGATTGACCAATCATTGATTTAACCGAGCTTTGGCTTCGACTTTGACTTGGCTTTGGCAAAAATATGGGTGCATTATGAGTGTAATATACCATGTATGTGGACACTTTGATTATTGTTTTTGTTTATGTATGTACAGTATAACCCCGTTAAATTAAGCTTGGTTAACCCAACCGATCGGTTTATCCAAACATGTTTTGGCAGCACAACACAATTCTACCATTTATCATATAAAAAAAGTTGGTGGGATCTCAGATGACCCTATAACCATGTGAAAGTTTGGTTTAACCATACTGGAAATGGCCTAGGGTCCGACAATTCTGTTTGGATTAACCAACTTTGGTTTAACCAACTTTTTTATATGATAAATGGTAGTATTTTGCCGGGCAGCTGAAAAAAGTTTGGATTAACCGATCGTTTGGTTTAACCGAGTTTGGTTTAACGGGGTTGTACTGTATATGTTATTACTGGGTGAAAGTCGAGTGACCCCTTCCAACACAAGGACTGGCACCACCACTGTATCTATGCCTACCTCTAGGCCATCAGTCACGTCTGACCGCCATGAGATGCAGCTGTGAGATGTGATAGCATTCTACAAGTGTCGTCACATGCCGAGTCCAATGAGAAATAAAAACGCCAAAATTCAGACAAGAAAAACCCACCAACAAACTCTCAAACGTGACCGACACAATCCTACACTAGCCTAAAACTTGTAAAAGCCACCACCATCACCACAATCAGGCCTACCAGCAAAACCAGGCCCTATGTCCACTTCCAGAAACAGACCTAAGAGTTTGATGTCCAAAATCCCCAGCGCAATAGATAAACCCTAATACACTCACTTACTTTAGATATTGAGCTGTGAGTTGGGGTATGAAGCGTATCAACTCTGATATGTACAAATGTAATTTGTTTCTAAAAGTGGAAAATAGGCCTAGTTAATTTTTAGCCGAAGACCGGTCTGGCATGGTGGTATGCAGTATTTCCTGTTAGGGGTAGAAGTGCTGGCGGTACGATGGTCTACTGCGGGATTGTGTGGGATGGGTGTGGGGTGTGGGTGTGGGTGTGCGTGGTGGGGGCGGGGGGTTGACCCACAGGCTCTGCCCTCGCTGACTGCTGTCTATTGCCTGCAAGCCAACAGGGACGGCCGGCCGGCTTCAGAGCCCCGACTAAGGCATCATCAAGGGACTCCGGGTCCCGGCGGTCAGGCGCCCGGGCCCCGGCCGCACCCTATCAGCGCCCGCCCGACCGTCGCGCTGACCCGGGATGACGCCCGTAGATCCGCGCATATCGCGCACTTCCGGTGTTCAAAGAGACCTCAAAAGCAGGAGAGTGAAAGGGGGGTGGGGGGTGCTCCCTTGCCCGTCGCACCGGACGCGGTGGCCGAATCGGTAGGGCACAGGCATCTCGTGTAGAAGGTCGGGATTTCGATTCCTCGTCGAGTCAAACTGATGACTTACAAATTTGATATATGTCTGATCCTATGTCGATATTGTATTGGTCTGCACTGACCTCTCGGGCAAGGAACCACCTAGACAGGTAGGCGTGGGTAGTGTGGTGACATCATGAACCCTAGGGGGTGAAATGGTTAGCACACTGGCCAGGAATGCAAAGAGATGTGGGTTCGAGTCCCACGCTAGGTGCAATATTTCCCATTTCCATCACCCCTCCCCGACAATATTATGACTAAGTGGGATATTTAATGTCATGGTGCTGGTGGCCTGGTATCCCAGTAGGACAGCACTATAAAGTCGCAATGAGTGTGCAGTTTCACAAGTCGATACCCGCCCTGATGTGACCTTAGATGGTGCCAAAACGTAATACTCCAACAATCAACCCTTGCGTGTCAGCTATGGACAAGAGGGTGTGTAGAGGTGCGGCGCAGTAAACCATGTGTGACCAGTCTTCTGAAAACAAACATAAATATAATTTGCAGTTGTTGTTTGGGTTTGTTACCGTATTATGTTGTATCGCAACATTTATGTTTTTGGTCAGATCAGGACGGGTACCGATTTGCGACTGTGTAAAACTCATCAAGACTTTAAATTTAGTTTTGTTTGTTGTTGTTTTAGATCTTAGCAACATCTAAGGTCATAGCAGGATGGGTACCGACTTGTGGCAGTGTGCACTGACAGCAACTTTATAGTGCTGCCCCAATGCGAGACTAGGACGCCAGCACCATGACCTGATATCCCACTCAGTCTCATTATCCTGACACTGAGCCAACCAGTCCTTGCCCTATCCCCTTAATTTAAAGTGTTTTCCCTCTTGGATAAAAACCGCCTGTGACAAGACACTATATCTAACTCAGTTAGATTATATTCATACTGAGCAGACTAATTTTACCACCGATCAGGTCATATCAGTCACGATGTCTATATGTCATGGTGGTAAACCATGGGATCGTGGGTTCGAACCCTTGTCGAGTCAAACCAATGACAGAAAAAGTTACACTTGTCGCTTACTAGCTAGGTGCTTGGCATTATCAGGATAGGGCAAGGACTGTTTGGCTCAGTGTCAGGATAATGTGACTGAGTGGGATATCAGGTCATGGAGCTGGTAGCTTGGTGCTGGTGGCCTGGTCTTCCAGCGGGGCAGGAGTATAAAGTTGCCATGAGTGTGCACTATCAGAAGGCAGTACCCGTCCTGATCTGACCTTAGATGTTGGTAGGATGTAAAACAACAACAAACAAAGAAAATACAAGCAAACCTATTAATGCCAGCTAGGAATTAAGGTATATGAAAGGTGTAAATTGGTGGTTTGAGACTATGTTTTTTGTTCTTTAATTACAGGTCATTAATTCAAAGTTATTTCCGTCAACTGAACCCGAATTTAATGTGACCCAGGTGTTTTCACCATTCATCATCATCATCATGCTGTCGGTCGCGATGCGACAAAGACTGCTTTCAGTACTTGACTGCCACTCTCCATTTAGCTCTCTGCTGTGAGAGTGATGTCCATGAGTCGGTCTTAATGTCTCTCAGCTTCAGGTTTGCATTTCATGAAAGCTGCCTGCAAAAGTGTTGAAGTGCTGCTGTTTTTTGCAAGTTAGCAGTGGCACTCTCGCAGGGAGTAAATAGAGGTTTCACACTGGCAAGAACATGTCAACACAGGCGCAAAACTATTTGTCCCTGCAGTGGCTGGTCGGGAGATGTTGGGAGTTCCATACATCAACTGCCCTAAATGGTGCTACAGTTACATGGTTTTCTGTTTAGGGTTTGCTCCCTCAGCCTTCGGTTCTGTCACAAACCTGTACCACAAGGCAGTGGTTTACAACTCGGCAGGGCAGGGGAGTCAAACTCCCTGAGGTATTGGAATACCTGCAATACCGCATACTTCACAACAATACGATACAGAAGGCAGAAATAATGAATAATACAATATTAAGCATGCATTTTTGCTTAGTACATATTTTACCTGGTGCAAAATTGCAATAGTTTTGGACAATTTAGATTTAATCATACTAATATGCTTTTTCCAATTAAGTTATGATCTATGAGCACCCCTAGAAATTTACTGACATTTCGCGATTACACTGTGTGGATCTCAATGACCCCCTTATAACGGGGCTACATTGTATACACATACCATCATTTGTCTTTTGATGTGGTCAGGTATATTGTCATCTCACTATTAAAAGGTTCTATCTGACAAAGTGACCTAATTGGTGTTATGGATATAAAAACATTCTACAAAAGGCTATCATGCAGTTACACAACTGTTTCTGAACGGGTATTTTTCACTGAGATATATTAAAAGAAATATTGTTCTATATGCTTTGCTATCATGCAGTCACACAGCTTCAGTCCTCATTTTCTCGAAAACACCATTTTGTCAGATAGGACCTTTTTATAGTAAGGCTCTGATATGTTAACTAACATTCATTCAGTTTGCATAAATAGCGAGGTGGGCTTGAAGTCCAAATTAATTATAATAAATGTCTAAGTGACCACTGATCTTGTATCCAATGCTCACCATAGAAAGGTCACCTTATCAAAATCCACATAGAGTAAGACAAAATAAAATGTTCACCCTTATTTAGTATATGTGATTACTATATTGTAGTAGTCTCCACTGACCAGTCAGGCAACTAACCACATAGACAGAGCTGTGGGTTCGAGTCCCGCTCTAGGCCCAATATTTCCCATTTTCATAACCCCCACGACGCTGGTTGCTGTGACCATGATCCTGTACAAGATACGTGCTGTATGGTTGTTGAACCTACCCTATGTATGTATGTGTTAGTGCATTGCCTGTATGTATGTAATTATATGCATTAAAAGACTTACAATTCCACTGGGATGAGTGTAGTAGTCAGCACTGACCCCTCAGGCAAGTAACCACATAGACAGATAGGTGTGGGTATTGTGGTGATATCAGGGAGCCTAAGTGGTGTAATGGTTAGCACACTGGCCCGGATTGCAAAGAGATGTGGGTTCGAGTCCTGCTCTAGGCGCAATATTTCCCATTTTCATCACCCCCATGACAATATTGAATCCACCGGCAGAGTTCTGTTTCGCTTATTTAGTTTGGCTCCATTATATATCATCTGCGCCCATCTAACAAAGAGAACAAACAAACAGTGCACACATTCTCCTTCATTCCATCTTTGACCTGCCCTGCTGTGCCATCCCTGAGTTTGCTGCTGCTCCACTGGGGGCAATACCTCAAGGGGCAGACGTTAGCCGAGCCGATTATCTATGCTCAGAAGCGAACGCAGCGGCTGAATCGATAGAGTGCAGGCCTCCAGTGCGGGAGATCGGGAGTTCAATTCCTGTTCCAGTCAAACCGATGACTTATAAAATTGATACTTGTCATTTCCTTGCTAGGCGCCTGCCATTATTAGGATAGGATGCTGACTGGTTTGCTCAGTGTCAGGATAATGTGACTGAACGGGATATCAGGTCATAGTTCTGGCAGCCTGGTCTCCCAGTGGGACAGCACATAAAGGTCGCCATGAGTGTGCACTGTCACAAATCGATACCCGTCCTGATGTGCCCTTAGATGTTGCCAGGACATACAACTCCAACAAACAAACACACAAGTACTCTCAGTAGGGAAGCACTATTAATTTGCCATGAGTATGCACTGTCACAAGTCGATCCCCGGCTTGATATGACCTTAAATGTTGCCAGGACATACAACTTCAAAAACAAACATGCAAGCAATCCCAGTGGGGAAGCGCTATACCGTTACCATGAGTGTGCACTGTCAAAGGTCGATACCCGTCTTGATATCACCTTAGATATTGCCAGGACATAAAACTCCAATAAGCACCAGTCCAGAGTTTTCCCGCGGCTCCACAGGGGGCAATAGCTCATGGGGCAGGCGTAACCTGAGCCGACTGTCTATGCTCAGACACCAGTGGCAATGACTAATTGGGGGAAGGGTTCGGTTCACACTCGCTGGAAATAGTCCATGGCAGCGCATACCACGATTCTGGTGTTTGTGCAACAGGTGTTGTTACACATCAGCTGTAGGAGAACTTCTCGTTGTTTGTTGGAGGTTTACGTCCTGGCAACATCTGATGCCATATCAGGATGTGTACCGACTTGTGACAGTGTGCACTCATGGTGACTTTATAGTGCTGCCCCACTGGGAAATCAGGCCGGCAGTAGCATGACCCGCTATCCCAATCAGTCACAATATCCTCACACTGAGCTACCTGCTAATCAGTCCTTGCCATATCCTGTTAATGCTGACTACAAGGATAGGAAGCGACAAGTATCAATTTGATATGTCATTGGTTTGACTCAAACAGGAACCAAACTCCGGATGTCCCGCACGTGAGGGCCGTGCTCTACCGATTCGGCCACTTCACCCGGTCGTGGGAGAACTACATGGGTGTCTGGCAGCGGTGCTTAAGCTATATACACCTGCTCGATTGTCAGCCACACACCGCTGTCAGACTTGACACCTACGAGAGAAGCTGATAAGGAGGAGTAGGTAACTAACTCTGTGAGGGTCCCCAGCATCCACGCATGTGTCTAGGCATCTTCTAAACTTCTAGCATATTCTTGAGACTATCAGGGCCGGACCAGACGGGATTTGCCGAATGAGATGAGCGTCCATCTCCTGGTTTGATAGATTGTGTGATTTGAACCCTGGCCCGAGTCAAACCAATAACTTCAAAATTGACACTTCTCGCTTCCTAGCCCAATGCTCGGTATAATTAGGATAGGGCAAGGATTGGTTTGCTCAGTGTCTGGATATTGTGACTGAGTGGGATATCAGTTCATGGTGCTGGTGGCATGGTTTCAAACTGGTGCATCACTATAAAGTTACCATGAGTGTGCACTGTCACAAGGTGAACCCTGTCCTGATATGACCTTAGGTGATGCTAGGACTGAGTGGAATAACATTCTGTGGTATGTTTCTACTGAGGCGATTGCTTCACAGTTAACTATATGTGATGTGTAATGAATTATGCGAGTATAAAGAAATGTAAACGTTAATTAGTATTATTATTTGTTATACTGTGTAAAACGACCACTGTACCAGTGGCTCGACCTTTCCTCCTCGCCTCCACTGGTTGAAGACCAGTGTCAGTCGCAACGGAGGATTTGTTTGCAGGGGCAAGGGGCTATAATGCTTGCCAGAGACTACAACTACTCAACCCATTACCTGTTTGTTTCTCCTTCATTTGTACTGGAGCTATGTTTATACATATATGTATATATACATTTGCATACGTGTCTATATATATCCTGTAGGTATACATCATGATATAGATACATATGTACACACATGTGTATATACCAACAATTATTACATACATATACATAGACATATATGCTCACAGACATATCTATATATAACAATATTAGTCAATGACATAGATTGGGATATCTCTGAAATACCCGGTGCAACCACATACTAGCATGCAATCTGCAAGTCATCGTCATGATTCATAATCAATATATTAATATGTCAGCGTCACAGGGGCATGCTGGACTGACTTTGCAACCAGGCTTCTCAAACTTTCCCTCATCTGCACTACCCTCTGGAATTTGCCAAACTCCACACCTGTCCATTCCCTGATATTGTGTTCCTACGTCTTCCTTTGGGTGGCTTGTCTTCTTCTCCCTTCCTCTGTGCAGTCAGTGCAAGATGGTTTTGGGCAGGCCTGCTGAATACTAAATATGCCCATACAACTGCAGTTGTCACCAGGACATCTTTGATCTTTGTATGGACCAGTTGCCTGCTAGATCTTCACACAGAGTTCCTCGTTGGTAACATGACCTTTGTCTGAGATGTGTACCATCCGATGGCAGCACCTCATTCCCACGGTTTATATTCTCCTTTGAAGCTCTGCTCTGAGGGTCCATGCATCACAATCATAGAGAAAGGTAACTGTGACAGGGAAGTGCATCCCTCGTATCTTGGAACTGAAAGAACAACTTTTGTCAATCCAAACTGGTATCAGCCTTACTGTACATGAGTCAGCCTCACGAAAATGGGCCAATTGGAGTAAGTTGTCGGCGTCGAGCATTGGATGTCGGCGTCAAATGGTATAATTATAGTTTAGCATTGACAGAGGTGTTCGAAAGTCATTAAATTTATCCTGAATGTAAAGGTAGAGAAAATACAACAACTTCATTTGTTTCTAGAATAATTTAATATAAAAGAAAGAAATGCACTACACTTTAAGAATTGCAATGCCGACATCTGGTAAAGTTGTCAGCATCGAGCATTGGATGTCGGCATCGAATGGCATAATTATAGTTTAGCATTGACAGAAAGAAGTGTTGCAAAGTCCTTAAATGTATCCTGAATGTAAAGGTAGAGAAAATACAACAACCTTATTTGTTTCTAGGATAATTGACTATGAAATAAAGAAATGCACTACACTTTAAGAATTGTGATGCCGACATCTTAAATTGACCCATTTTCGTGAGGCTGACTCACATATATCTAAAATGGTGTCTTTCATTTCTTATCAGTTTCACCAAAATATATTCTTTTCGTGTTTTTTGTTGGTTCATTAGTTTGATGGTTAGTCTTCCTCATTCCACTGCTCCTTGCCTTATATTAAGAATGCCGAGCGACAGGCTAGGAGGCAACAATGATATTTTTTTAAGTCATTGGTTTGACTCGACCAGGATTCGAACCCACGATCCCATGATCTACCAGCACAGGAGACGGATGCTCTAACTCATTCGGCCATCCCGTCTTCTTTTCATTTTCTATGGAACCTTAGTCCAGCGATCTCATCTGATGCTACTCCCAAGCACAATACTACCCCTGATCAAAGGAAACATGTGCGCAATAAAGACTGAAGACCCGGTCACATACACGTTAGTGGACGTAGTTTTACAAAGTGGAGGCTAACGTAGTTGAACATCATTGAATGTAACGGCATCCATACTTCTCCTAGGTAATAATGGGGGTGGACCGTGAGTTCCGATATAATCTTTGGACATGTTCAAAAGAGTGCTATGTTAGAGGCTGAATTTGCATCTGTGACGATAACATACTCTAGTGTACTCTAGCATATGTTAGGGTACTCTAGCATACTCTAGCATACTCTAGCATACTCTAGCATACTCTAGCATACTCTACCATACTCTACCATACTCTACCATACTCTAGCATACTCACATACTCTAGCATACTCTGGCATATTCTAGCATACTCTAGCATATTCTAGCATACTTTAGCATACTTGGACGAAGCCCTGGAGTGGAGGCTAACATAGTTGAATGTAGTTGAACGTAGTTGAACATAGTTGAATGTAGTTGAACGTAGTTGAACGTAGTTGAACGTAGTTGAACGTAGTTGAACGTAGTTGAACGTAGTTGAACGTAGTTGAACGTAGTTGAACGGAGTTGAACGTACCAGCATATGTACCATAACATATTTATCCATACCATAACATATTTATCTGTACCAAAACCTGCCGTACCTTAACATATTTCAACGTAGTTTAACATACTTACACCAGGTTTGACCCACATTAGCATCCACTACGTTCACCTACGTTCACCTACGTTCAACTACGTCCACTACCGGGTATGTGAGAAGAACTGGGTGCCCGGATGAGCTAAGGGGTGCGTGGTTAGCGACACTGGGGGGGATTATCGGTGCGTCGTGGTGCAGGTGTTATGAGTCCATTACTGTCTCTATGACCGAGGATCATGGCATTGGTGCCGATACTAATCAGTCACCCGACTCGGACAATGGGACAAATTGCTGAGCAGTCTGCGACAGAATGAGGTGGGTGGTGGAGTGGTGGGCGGGTTGGGAGTGGTTGGCGCGGTGGCGAATGGTGGGCCGGTTTGGCGCAGTGGTGGGCGGGTGGCGGAGTGGTGGGCGGGTGGCGGAGTGGGGGGCGGGTGGCGCAGTGGTGGGCGGGGTGGCGGAGTGGTGGCGGTTGCGCAGTGGTGGGGCGGGTGGCGGAGTGCGGGCGGTTGCGCAGTGGAGGGCGGGTGGCGGAGTGGTGGGCGGATTTGGAGTGGGGGGGGGCGAATGGCGGAGTGGTGGTGGGCCGAGTGGGGGGCGGTGGTTGTTGCGGTGCGGTCTGGTGGGTTGGTTTGGGGTTTAGAGATTTTTGAGTGGAGAGGGGTTGGGTGGGTTGGTGTGGTGTGGGGTGGGTTAGAGGGGTGGGTTGGAAACGTCCGCTGAGGCGGTGTGAGGTTGGGTGGTGGTGGTGTGGGGATGTGTTGGGTTGGTGTGGATGTGGGTGGGTGGGGATGGTGGTGCGGGTTAGGTTGGGGTGGTGTGGCGGTAGGTGGGTGGTCATAGTATTGGTGTGGGTTTGGGTGATGTGGGGTGGGTTGGGGCGGTGTTGGAGGGGGGTTTGGACTGGGCTGGATGTGCGTGGTTGGTCATGGTGGTGTTGGGTTGGTTTGGGTGCGTATGGTGGGTTGGATTGGTGGTGGTGGGGATGGGTTGGTGTGCTGTGGTGTGGGGTGGGTTGGTGTGGTGTGGGTGGTGGGGTGCGATGAGTAGGGATGGGTGGCCGTCTAATACCTTGTCTGATAAGCAGAGGCTGCCAGGCAGCAGTTAGCTCCATAAATGATGTCATAACTCCAGCACATCTCATGGAATCGTGGCATTAGCTCTCTAACTGCCTACGATTCATCAACGCAATCTTTATGAAGTTTACTCTGAAAGGAAAGTAGTAGTCAAAATTATGCTCTCGGTGATGGGGGTTTGGTGAGTGCATAAATGGACTTGTGACGCAGAAGTGTATAATAGTGATATTACAAATTCACTGACAATGGACAGGTATATCAGTTGAGTGCACATGAAGGAAAACAAGTTGGTTTTGCTTATTGTTAGGGTGTTTCAACCTAGACACATAGAAGATGATAACAGGATAATAAGAAAAGGAGGATACACTCTGGACATACACCTTTAGTGACAATGAGAAGGCATAGCAGCTGAGTGTACATGAGCATCAAATTACAAGACAATGGGCATGTATACCGGATGGTGTTCATGAGCCATAACAGGTTCTTGTGTGGGTTTTCCATCCTAGCAACATAGAAGGTGATCGCAGGATGAAAAGAAAATGATGCACTCTAGACAGGTAAGTACACTGACAATGGGCGGCTATAGTAACTGACTGTACGTGAGCTACCGCAGGTTGTTGATGCTCCTTATTAGGGTTTCCATCCTAGCAACCTAGAAGGTGATAGCAGGATGATAAGAAAGGGAAGCAGTCTAGATATATAATTACATTGACAATGGGCAGGTAGGTATACCAGCTGAGAGTACATGAGCTATAGCAGGTTGTTGTTGCTTCTTGTTACGGTTGCCATCCTAGTTACATAGAAGGTTATGCCAGGACGATGTGAAGAGGATGCACTCTAGAGATCTATTACAAACTAGTCAAATATTTGTTTTGTTCATGTGATTAGCATGTCAGTACGGATGCGACGATCTTCCAGAGCTAGCAAGAACTAATTCTGGTAGACACTCAGTAAAGGCCCTGTCACACTACGATGTAACAATGTCAGCATAGGGAGAACGTGAAGAACCTTGAACTTTGCGGCATAGTATGCAAATTTGGGCACAAGTTGGCCGTGCATGCAGAGTAGTTGACGAGAGCATAACGTCGGTAAAGTGTCGTGAGGACGAGAGAGGACAACGTAATTATGCTGATGGGACGTTATTAACGTTATTCGATCACCAGAATATGTTGCTTTATGTTACCTTACGTTGCTTACGTCATGAAATGGTGGCAAAACGGTAAATGTACGTTGGATGTCCGTTAGGCGTCCGTTATCCCGACGTTTTTCAAGACGCGGACTGCATGTTCCCGCCAACTTTAATGTGGGTCAACGTAATGCAATGTAATGCAATGTAGTGCAACATAGTGCAACGTAGTCCAACATAGTGACCAGTATTTCATTGATGTTCACCGAACGTGTACAGAACGTTTGGCGAACGTAAAACCTTACGTTCTAGTTACGTCGAAAGTTTTGAACAGGTTCAAAACTTTGATGCGCCTTGACATAACACGACATAACGTGACATAGCTCAACGTCGTCTAACGTCATTCTGACATCATCATAACGTAACCTAACGTACGTCAATGTAATGATGAAAAGTGATCATGTCAGGCTTACGTTTGCTTGTTACGTCGTAGTGTGACAGGGGTATAAGGTTAGAGCAATAGAAATAGGGAGGTTTAAATATTCACAACAAAGCTTTGATATGACTTAATCGGTACAAAGTAAGAACGACATAACAAGTATGAGGTTCAGATATGGTAGACACTCAGTAAGGTTATAACAATAGAAATAGGGAGTTTCCAAATTCCCACACCAAAGCTTTGATATCAATAAATCGGTACACACTAAGAACGACAACAATTCTGAGGATTAGCAATGGTAGGGGCCAGGGCCGTTGCTAGGAATCTTTGTTTGAGGCCCTGGTACATTGTTTGAACAGACAAAGTGCTGAATGTCTGAGGCACTCGAGGGGTGGGGGATTTCTGGGGGATATTTTAAAATCTTCATGGAGGTTACATACGTAACAGTTCAAGATGCAGTACATAAACATCCCCTTTCTTTTTGTAGGGGTGAGTGAAATTGAGCACTTTTCCTCGCTGCAAGCTACGGCCCTGCTAGCTTGGTGCTAGGTAACCGAGGTAAAGCGTAATTGACACGTGTTTCTAATCGTGTGCTGCAGAATAAGGTCTTAGTCTTCAACTGATCAGAAGATTGAATTCAGGTTGCGTCTATAATTAGAGTAAGTATGTTAATATATAACATATCATCATCATCATCATGCTGTCGGTCACGATGTGACAAAGACTCCTTTCATTACTTGATTGCCGCTCTCATTTCATGAAAGCTGCCTGCAAAAGTGTTGAAGTGCTGCTGGCTTTTGCAAGTTACCAGCGGCACTCTCTCACGGAGCAAATAGAGGTTTCACACCAGCAAGAACATGTCAAGACAGGCGCAAAACTATTTGTCCCTGCAATGGCTGGTCAGGAGATGTTGGGAGTTCCATACATCAACCGCCCTTAATGCTGCCACAGTGAAATGGCTTTCTGTTTAGGGTTTGCTCCCTCCGCCTTCGGTTCTGTCATGAACCTGTTCCACAAGGCAGGGGTTTACAACTCTGAAGGGCAGGGGCGTCAAACTCCATGAGGTATTGCAATACCCTCAATACCTGCATACACCAGTAACAGTAAATATATATATATAACCACAACACTGATTTAAGTAAAGTTGCATGGTCCGATGGTTTAGATTTTCGGCAATCTTTCTGAGATGCATATATTAAATTGCTTGTTATAATCTACCTTGCTTTTCTTTGTGCTAATTCTTATGTTAAATGAGTAATTCTGGAGATATTTGAAAAGGAAACATTCAAAGCTAATTTTGGTAAGCAGCCCAAACCTCTGACATCACAGCCTTCGGCGGTAACATGCTCTATTAAATTGAGTCAATATGAGTATATATACTCATATATGACCTTGATGTGGCAACAGATGCTTATTAAGTCTATCACTATCTAAGTTAGATATGTAGAATCGAATGTAGCTGAGTGTTTTGGTTTTAAAAATGAATGTGCTTCTTCGGACTTGAATACATGATTAGAATCAAACTAGAAGCACTAGAGTCAAACCGTTGGGGGTGGGTTTCCTGTAGCAGGGGCGTAGCTAGACCTTTAATGATGTGTTCTCCTAATTTTGGCAGGGGGCTTAGGGGGCCGCTTAAGCTTAAGCTGGCAGATTTTACACATTTTAGACTTGAGTTTTCGACACTTCGGACTACTACACTCTATCTCTCTCTCTCTTTTTAATTGTTTTAATTTAATTTCTTTGGACAAAACGATGTGGACGTTTTGGCGTAAGCGCGTACGCCTAGCTACGCCCCTGTGTAGACTAGTGGACTGATAGCAATCGTGATGGTCAGTCCAGTTATTGGTCTATACTTGCCTCATGGTCTAAACTCCAATCACACATATTGACTGGTGGGACGGGTGTTAGGTAATTCAGAGTGGTGTATTATAACAGGCATACATAGGCTCTGTCATTAACTATCACATAGGTGACAGTCCCTGCCAACGTCCAGTATATTGAGCATCATATTCACGGAGAGCAATTTCCATAGCGTCATTTCAGCAGCATGCAATTCTAACCTCGAAGGCAATGGAAGTTCAGTTGTAAATCTGGCCAAATCACTATATAATAGAAGAATAGCAACAGGTTTTGTTATTAGCCTGCAGGCAACTGCCACATCATACCTCACAGCAACAAAAATAACACCTCATGCTCACATTGCTCGATTTCAGAAACTTGAGATCATGATATTGGAGAATAACAAGTAAAGCTTGTTTTATTGAACGACGCCTCTAGAGCACATTGCTTTTTATCATCGGCTATTGGGAGTCACACATATTGTAGGATAAATGGGCAGGTATGTTCCACAGCTACATGCAATATTGGGCAGGTCTTTCTAATATTCAGGAAGCATTTTGTGTAGGCCAGTTTAAGTAAACAAAATATGTAGTTGCTTATTGCTTTCCAAAAATAGTGTATTTTTGCTAAGGCCATATAAGACTGAGGTAATGCCACGGTCACGTACATGTCAGTGGACGTAGTTGAACGTAGTGGAGATTAACGTATTTGAACGTAGTTGAACGTAGTTGAACGTAGGTGAACATATGTGAACGTAAATGAACTTAATTGAACGTACATTTGAACATAGTTGGATGTAGTTGGATGTAGTTGAACATAGTTGAACATAGTTGAACATAGTTGAACATAGTTGAACATAGTTGAACCTACCAGCATCCTTACTTCTCGGTGAAGTTAACTTGGTAATAACATGGGTGAGCAACGATGTGTGATTTAATTGTTGGACACGTTCAAAAGAGCGCTACAATAGAGGCTGAATTTGCATCTGTGATGCTAATGTACTCTTCTAATGTAATCTAGCATACTCTAGCATACTCTAGCATACTTTAGTGTACTGTAGCATACTATATCGTACTCTAGCATATTCTACCATACTCTAGCATGCTCTAGCATGCTCTAGCATACTCTAGTGTACTTGGACGAAGCCCTGGTCACATAGCCGCTAGTGGACGTAGGTGAACATAGTGGAGGCAAACATAGTTAAATGTACCAGCATCTGTACCATGGTGTATTTATCCATACCGTAACGTATTTATCCATTCCAAACCTGCCATACTTTAGCATATTTCAACATAGTTTAACATACTTACACCATGTCTGACCCACGCTAGTCTGCACTACGTTCACCTACGTTCAACTACGTCCACTAATGTGTATGTGACCGGGGCATTAGTGTCATCATAGGGTTTCAGCTTCAATTTGATATTGCGTGGAGCAAACGAAGACTGTTTGCTCGCTGTGGTAATAAGCGTAGCCCACCCACCCTTATCCTTCAGTGTAAAGCATACCCTTAAAACCTACTTCGAATTTGTTGCTTACTGATCAGCAGTCGGTAAGATTGCTGTCAAACAGTATGAAGAGTTCAGGCACAAAACCACGTAAACGCCAACCCAAAAATTGAGATAAACATTGGACTTAAACCTACAAAATTTAATTTGTTATATTTATACTTGTTTGTTCATTGCACCATAACCATATGATCATAGGAAAAGTGGAATTAATGAGAATAAAAATAATGTTCATGGAAAAATCTTTTACTTAAACTACATTTTTGGATTGTTGTTTACATGGTTTTGCGCCTGAACTCTTCAGTTGTTTATAATGCACATCCTAGCAAATATCAATGATAAATCAAGTACTAAGTTGTGTATGCGTGTACATTTAACACCTCCGTCCCCCAAGGATTCGAAAATCATGCGTTCAAAACCTTTGTAGAATCAAACCAATGATTTAAAAATGTATTATGTTCGCTTCCTAGCCAGGTGCTCAGCATTATTAGTGTAGGGCAAGGACTAATTGGCTCAGTGTCAGGATAATGTGACTGAGTGGCATATCAAGTCCTGGTCCTGGCGGTTTGGTCTCCCAGTGGGGCAGCACTATGAAGTTGCCATGAGTCGACACTGTCACAAGTTGGTACCCATCCTGATATGACCTTCGATGTTTCCAGGAGGTAAAGCTCCAAGGAGCAACCAACCCCCTTCCCCCACCTTCGACTCTGTAAGATACACATGTGACCCAGCATGCTGGGGCTGATCCCCCCTCCTTCATCAAGCTTCAGCGGCAGTTTGCAACACCCGTATTAAACGCTGTTTTGTCGCTATTTCTACATCGACAATTCTATATTTAAATTGGGAATGGGCATTTTTTCTTAGGAACAGATTCAGAAATAAATTCATACTCAGTATGGTTGATATTGGACATTTGGCAGATGTCAATATGTGAAGCAGGGATCAAGATTACCGATCTGTCAGGCTGGAAGGGCAGGGCCGTTCCTTAAGTGAAATTGGCTGCTGGATTTTGTGTATTAGCATTTAGAAGACGGCATTAAAGGGGAAAATACCATGTTCGATGGAAATTCACTTTGTCACATGTGTCAAGTATTGAGTGTCAGTATTCATCGTTTGTGTGCCTTCAAACTACATATGAAGAGCGCAGGCACAAAACCCCCTAAACACAAATCCTGAAATTAAATTAAAATAAAATATCTTTACCTGAGGTTCATTTTAATTGACGCTAATTCCATTTTTCTTGTGATGAAATGGATATGGAGCAATGAACCGAAAATTAGCAATGTAAAACATTAACCTTTTGAAGGTTTGACTAATATTTCTATCAATTTTTGGATTGGCGCCTACAGGAACTACTCATATTCTGTGGGAATCATTTAGATCTTAATCCAGTCTTGGGACAATAGTAACGGTAACTATTAGGGATTAGGGAAAGAATAAAATATATCGATTCAAATGGATAGCCCTGTAACCTAGTGACACAGAAGGTGATGAATGATAATATATTATGAGATAATAAGGGCCTTCTAATATCATTACCATCCCACGCGTCATCGTAAATGGTCTATGACTTATGGATGCCATATGGAAACCATAAAGCAGGATTTGATTTATCAGTACTGGTTACAACCAAGTTAATTATTGAGGCAAGATAATTACCAATATCCTCACAGCTGATGCTATGTAGGTCTTCAGTACATTCTACCCCAACCAGCTGAGATGGTTGAATCAGTCGGAGCACTGACTGATTCTGTCTGGCAGGTTCTGGAGTTTTGGGTGTGTTTTACTTGGTAAATATAGTTTATTCATTGAATAAAGTCTTTTGTCTGCGCCATGTCCCGGTGTTCCAGCCATGTTGTAGAATATGTCGACTTTCTATGCATAGTTACATTATAAAATAGATTCCATTTAAAGTACCCATTTGTTTTATTTAGTGGATAGAAGAATGTGTAACCCATTGCTGAACCCAGACTGATAGGGTGGGAGACAGTCATGTTTGGTATTTAATGTTTAATGGTGTATTGGATCCGGATTGAATTCCTATGGAGTGCATCGGATATGATAGAGGTGTCAGGTCAAGTCGCCATGACCTGGTGGTAGCTGGGATGTGGGAATGAGGGGTGCACCTGAGCTGCACACATCTCTACTGTCCTGGAATCTCAAGATAGCCGCCATAAAGAGTAAACTAGCAATATGCTGTGGATCAATGATATCATGTACCTTCAATAATATCATGTACATCCAATAATATCATGTACCTTCAATATCAGGTACCTTCAATGACATGCATGTAGGAGTGTTGGAGAGATTAAAAAGCCTGTGAGAGCTGGCTGTGACCACTGGGCCTTTCATCTGACAAGAGTTACTTTTGTGTCCATCCTCTATTCTGTGCTATACCCACTGTAGCCACACTTCACTGTTATAGACAGGCAACTATAGGACTCAGCTACACCACACCATTTCCTATACTACACACTCTGGTACTTTATGGTATTTTATATATATTATACTTGCATTTCATTATAGCTCACTTCCATTTATAAAGATCTGGCGACCACCTTTTAAAAGGGATTAGCTTATAGATTACAATGTGACAATGCAGTTGATGACAGTACGATAAGAATAGGATACGCTCTAGACATTTATTACCCGCTCCAGTCAAAGCAATGACTTTGAACACTGATACTTGGCACTAGCTAGGTTTGCAATCAGCATTAGTACGGTAGGTTAGAGCAATGGGTGCGTTGCTCAGTCTCATGATATATTCATATAGATAACAGATATTCCTGAAAGACAAGTTGATGTGGTCATTACATTTTGAATCATTGATGTCTGAAATGTGGGTTTCATGCAAAATGCCAAAATAGCCGATTTTGGCATCATTTTTGTCCATATTAAAAAGCCTACTACCTTTTACGTAATCATCCGATTTTAATAAACGTTGTGTCATTTTACTTCTCCTAGTAAGAGCTATGGAAATATTAAAAAATATGTTACTTTCTATTGAGTTCCACAAATTATTTGTGATACCTAATATAAGCCATTTACTATGTAGTGTGCCATCTGCGATATCGTACGGTGTCCGCCGGGCATTGCTATTGTGAATGAGAAAGCCCTGTGTCCTGGAGATTACTTGGCGGGTCAACAAAGCCTCTGTTTGCAGTCCACTGGACTGAAGAGCACTTAGGGGAAGATATACGCGGGGCGGGAAGGTCCAGTGTGGAATTAGTGCCACCTGCGTACTGCTGTAATGGGATGCACTCAACTGGAGGCAGGGGAAATACAACAGGTATAGTAGCACCAGTGCACCTTTGTTGAACTGACTGGCTATGATGGTTGAATTGGTACAAGCGCTGGCTGACATTCCTTGTACGTTAAAACCCCGACCGACTCAAGGCAAGGATGTACACAATTGATACTTGTCATTACCTGAGTCTGATGCTTGGCATTAATAGGATAAGGCAAATCGTGGTTTGATCACTATCAGTACATTGTTACTGAGTTTGGTGTTCGGTTATGGTATTGGCATCCCGGTGTCTCAGTGAGTGATATATTGGGTCATGGTACTGGCCTCCCGGTGTCTCACTGAGTGGGGTATTGGATCATGGTACTGGCCTCCCGGTGTCTTACTGAGTGGTGTATTGGGTCATGGTACTGGCATTCCAGTGTCTGAGTGGGGTATTGGGTCATATTACCGCCATCCCGGTGTCTGAGGCATATTTTATGGTATGGTCATGGTACGGATGTCCCAGTGCATGAGTGCGGTATTGGGTCATGGTACTGGCCTCCCGGTGTCTTATTGAGTGGGGTATTGGATTATGGTACTGGCATCCCAGTGTATCAGTGGGTTATTGGGTCATGGTACTGGCGTCCCGGTGTCTTATTGAGTGGGGTATTGGGTTATGGTACTGGCATCCCAGTGTCTCAGTGGGTTATTGGGTCATGGTACTGGCGTCCCGGTGTCTTATTGAGTGGGGTATTGGGTTATGGTACTGGCATCCCGGTGTCTCAGTGGGTTATTGGGTCATGGTACTGGCGTCCCGGTGTCTTATTGAGTGGGGTATTGGGTTATGGTACTGGCATCCCAGTGTCTCAGTGGGTTATTGGGTCATGGTACTGGCCTCCCTGTGTCTTATTGAGTGGGGTATTGGATTAAGGTACTGGCATCCCAGTGTCTCAGTGTGTTATTGGGTCATGGTACTGGCGTCCCGGTGTCTGACTGGGGATGTGGGCATGGTACTGGCATCCTGATCTCTGAATGGGCTAGTATGTCATGGTACTGGCACACTGGTGCCTGAATAGAGTATTGGGTCATGGCACGGGCATCCCCGTGTCTCACTGAGTGGGGTATTGGGTCAGGGTCCTGGGTCATGGTACTGGTATCCCGGTCTCTGAGTGGGGTATTGGGTCATGGTACTGGCATCCTGTTCTGCATGACTTTGCACATACTTGACAATTCTCTAGGATCAGTATGTCACATTCGCTAAAGGTCACTGATTTAGACGATGTTGAAAACTTTACCTCCTTCGTCTATACATGTGAAGAATGCTGGTTCCATAGTCGCAATGTGCCAGAAAGAGCCATTTTAATGGTCGCAGACTCGGATTTAATTCACAGACATACACAAAATTGAACTGTTTAAAACAAAGTTTATTTCCAGACTTGAATGCATCTTTTCGCTGTCCAGCTAGAGAGTATTCTATTCACACAGGTTTAATTAAATCCAAGCACGCCAAGTATTTACAAAGAATAACATGCGTGGGCAGTATGGTGATATCAGGGCGCCTAGGTGGTGTAATGGTTAGCACACTGGCCCGGAATGCAAAGAGATGTGGGTTTCAGCCCCGCTCCAGGCGCAATATTTCCCATTTTCATCAACCCGCACAACATATTATATAATATATATGTACTTAGATTAAATACATGCCTAGAATACACTAAGGAGGTCCTGAATGGGATCAAATCGATTGAATCTTGAAGACCGACTGGTCGACATAGAGGGTGCCGGGGCTATTCTTGACATGCCTCGGCGCTATGGGGTGTCGACGTTGCTTCTGCGGTGGGTGCCGCCGGGTGGGTCGTGTGAATTACAGACCTACTGGAATCTTTTTGCAATGAGAAACTACCGCTAGGGAAATATATATATATATAAATATATCTATATTATATATATATATATATATCAAATGCATGAGACTGTCTCAAAAGGTCATACGCAATATGGGACAACATTTTGTCCCATGTAACAATCAACATACTATCTGCTTATGCATCTGCTCAGGAAAAACTGATTAGTTTTTTACATGGTGTTTCATAATCCCAATAGAATACATATTGATTTGAAGGAAATGTCCTTGTGTTTTCTGTGTAAGCGTTTCTGTGCTGTTTTGTGTCAATCGTTACAATCGACGAAAAAAAGAAGGGTTATCACCTTTTGAGAAAGGCTTACATATATATAGAATATGTATCTATGTAACTACATATGAAGAGTTCAGGTGCAAAACCATGTAAACGCCAATCCAAAAATTGAGATAAACATTGGAATCAAACCATCGCACATTTAATTTTCTTACGTTCCTACGTTTTTGTTCATTGCTCCATAATGTGTTCACCGTAAGAAAAGTGGAATTGGTGAGAATTAAATTGACCTTGATTTCAAAATTTGTTATTAAAATGACATTTTTGGATTGGTGCCTGAACTCTTCATATAACTATACTATATATATATACATTTGCGACTGACACTGGTCCACATCTGGTGGAGGCGAGGAGGCGCAGGTGGTGCCCCCGGTACAGTTTTGGGTCTTACGGAGTATAACAATAATGATATTAATTCCATTATGTTTCTTTATACTTGCCTAATGCCTTATGCATTATATATATATATATATATTTTACCTCGGTAAACAGCCTCAGGCTAGCCTCAGGCTAGGGAGAGAGGTAAGCACGTCCGGTACCAGCAATTAGCATATACAACTCACGACTGGATAACGTGTCGTTGGGTTGCTCCGGCAAAATTAGTCTACATACAAGCAAATACGCAGTAAGTATAATAAAAACTGTGGTTAGCTTAATTATGATGCATTAGAGCATCATTATGGAAAGTTTAGACTTTCGTTGGTCCATTTTGGACGAGTTATTTGGTTATAAACAACCAAGGATAGAACACTCGAGTGGGTTTCTCGAAGGAACCAAACCGGTCATTAGCGGTTATGTCAACACCCGGGTCACCGTGTGACTATGGGTAGAGATGTGGGTTTCGCCCTATCTCATGTGGAAATTCTCTCGTACTCTAATAGAGAGTAATGTTGGAGATGCTCCTGGGTTTCTTTTATAGACTCCCCTAGACAAAACTTTTTCAGGCGTTTCTCCGAGTTTCGTAGCATTTTCTCCAACTTGTTGACGTAGTAGTCACAGGTGGGAGAAGTGTGCGGAACAGAGGGATGGGCGGGCCGATACACTGGTCCCGACCCCGCGTAAGGTTTGGGCTTGACCCACAACCCACGCACAAATTTAGCTTATTACGCCTGTGTTATAACGGTATAAACACGTTCTTTAACACCAATAGATGTCCAAATGAGTTTGAAACAACCATATTGTGACATATATATATACCGGGACTGATCAAAAATGTTTGTTTCAGTTCCCGATGGCCACGAAGCGGAGTAAGCGCGGTGCAGCAGCAGCCGAGGGGCGTGTTCCGAGTGGAGTGGACGAGGAGTACGACTCCTCACCCGTGTTGTCGGCAGGGCCGTCGACACAGCCCCGGGCGCATATCCTCTCCGACCCGGACGAGGACGCAGTGCCTGATGTGCCTGCGCCTCCAGATTGGGAGGCTCGCTTTGCAAGATTGGAAAGCCACATCTTGACTGCCAAATCTCCTGTGTCTCGGAAGCGGCGTAGGCCGAGTGTCCAAGAGGATTCATTTGAGGATTTCTTGGACACAGACTCGGCGGTGGAGCTTAAGGCTCCTCCTCCTCCTTCTCCTAAACGGAGGAAGAAGAAGAAACAGGTGATTTCTTCGGGTGATGAATTCACCAAGGAGCGGGCAAGAGTCTGGTTTTGCGCAAAAAGCGGAAGACTAAGTCCAAAAAGAAGAAGAGGAAGAGGAAATATTCTTCTTCTGAGTCGTCCACTGAGTCTACTTCTACGGAATCAGACTCAGACACCGTATATGAAGGGGTCTATGCGGACATTGGCACTAAAGTGGCTAAGAAGGTGGAGAAGCCAAAGGCTAAGCGGGTTAAAACCACTACGCTTATGCGCGACCGTGGCGGGAATGGTCATTTTCGCACGTTCAAACCGGCGGAGGTTATCTCCAAGTTAGGAGATGAGTTAACAGGCATAAAGGGTGTTCCCAACTCCATCATTAAAGAAATGGATCGGGATGTCAATATGACGGATGACCGTAAGAAGTTTGAGGATGTGTTGCACACAGTGCATAAGGCAGTGTTGGCTACCCTAACAGCTATTGTTCCTGTGGCTAATAGGATGCAGAGTGAAAATAAGTTCTCGTCTTTGGCTAAGACAATGGACAAAGGCATTGCAGTGCTAGCGGCGGCAGGTAATTACCTGTCGTTTCGAAGATATGAAAATGTCTTCAAGTCAGTTTGCACAGATGCTGGCAAAGAAGTGGCTCGCTCTAAGAAGGTTACCGATAATGAGGGGAAGGAGTTTACGCTCTATCTTGCTCCAGAGCCGATTAAAGGGAAACCTTTAGATAATACCAAGATGTTTGGCGGTCAACTACAATACCTCTATAAAGAGGTAGAGACTGCAGCCAAGAGTGGCAAAAACATGGATGGCAAGAAGAAACAGGAAGTTCCTCGTTTCAAAAAGTCACGAGGGGATTTTCGTCCACGACGGTTCACCAGAGGAACCAGACCGAGTTCAAACTTCGGTCAAGGGTTTCGGGGCCGGGGCGCTCGCCCAGGCTGGACCGACAACACCGCACGGCCAATAGGTCGAGGGTTCAACTCGTCGAGACCTTTCCCCAGGGGCGGGTCCAAGTAGAGGTCCAAACACAAACTTTACAAGTCCCTGCAGCCTCTAAAAACACACAAACTGTAAGCAACTTTGTGGCTGGTAATATTAGTAATCATATTTCTGAGTGGCACAAAATTACTAGTGACCAAGAAATTATAGAAATAGTTAGGGGTGTTCAAATTCCCTTTACACAAATTCCTGTACAAAGTATAATACCTTTTCCATATAACATTCAACCAGTTGAACGAGACGCACTAACTAAACAGGTACATAAATTCTTTGAGAAAGGAATTATACAAAAAGTGACACACTGTTCAGGACAGTTTATTTCAAACATTTTCTCGAGACCGAAGCCTAATGGTGATGTTCGAATGATCCTGGATTTAACAATCCTTAATAAAAGGGTGGAATATCGACATTTTAAAATGTTCTCTCTAGATACGGCACGAGATCTGATTACACCAGATGCGTGGATGGCTAGTGTTGATTTACAGGATGCATATTATACGCTTCCCATAATGGAACAATACCGAAAATTTCTTCGATTTATTTGGGATAACCAACTCTATGAGTTTACCTGTATGCCGAATGGCTTAGCTTGTGCGCCTCGTTTATTTACTAAATTGCTTAAACCTGTTTTCTCGGTAATGGCGAGGAAGGGTCACATAATGTTTCCATACATAGATGATTCTTTTATTATAGCATCAACACAAATTGGTTGTGTGAATGCAGTTTTGGATTTATGTGCATTACTCAATAAATTGGGGTTTTATGTACATCGACAAAAGTCAGTGTTTAAACCAACAAAACAACTCAAATGTTTAGGGTTTATTCTGGATACACAGTCCCTTACAGTGTCGATAACAGAACAAAAACTAATTAAGTTTATGACTACAGCGACTCAGCTTATTAAGTTATCAAAGCCAAAAATTAGACAGGTTGCTGTTCTTATTGGCATAATGACCTCATATGCACCTGCTGTGTTATATGGGAAGGCCCATATTAAGTCGCTAGAAATAGATAAAAATTTAGCGTTAACACGAACTAAAGGCAATTTTGAGCGAAAGATGTTTATTTCGCAAGAAGGGTTACAGGATATTGGATGGTGGATGCAACATATAGCAAGTTCACCAAATCCAATCCGCATGGCGGAACCTAATACAGTAATTACTACTGATGCTTCGTTAGAAGGTTGGGGAGCTCATCGAGATGGGGTCACAACAGGAGGTAGATGGCTTGATGATGAAAAATCAGACTATATTAATGCACTAGAATTGCGTGCTATTTATCTGGGCTTACGTAGTTTAGTAAAGATAAATAAATCACAGGTTAGAATACTAACTGATAATACTACTGCCATGGCATATATTCGTAACATGGGTGGAACCAAATCAAAGTCTTGCAATCAGTTATCTAAACTGATTTGGAACTGGGCACAGGCTCAACAAGTCTGGCTGACTGTAGCGCATATTCCAGGGTCACAAAATACACTTGCAGATTATAAAAGTAGAAATTTCCATGACCATTTAGAGTGGTCTCTCTCTACACATTTGTTTAACTTCGTTTGTGAAAAATGGGGTACACCTGAAGTTGACTTATTTGCATCACGAAATAATAACAAGTTACCCTGTTATGTTTCTTGGCATCCTGAACCGGATGCTTGGAAAGTAGATGCGTTTGCTATTACCTGGGAAAATAATTATTTTTATATTTTCCCACCATTTAGCATTATCAGCCGAGTAGTGAGAAAAATCGGCTTGGAAGGGACACATGCGATACTGGTGGTGCCCGATTGGGACACGCAACCTTGGCTGCCAGCAGTTTCACAACTGGCAAAAGATCGTATACGATTCCCAAGAAAACTCGGGAATCTGACGCACCACGGACCGCTAGTGGTTCACGGCGACGTGTCAACGACGCCCCTATTGGCATTCCTTTTCTAAGGAAGCAGCTACAGCAATTTGGATTGGACAGAATTACTGAGGATAGGATAGTATCGGATGCCTGGAGGCCAGGAACTGTCAAAATGTATACAACCTATTTAAAGAAATGGGGTGTACATTGTTTGTTAATGAAAGTTAAGCCAACAAATCCAAAGATTTCACAAGTAGCTCGGTTTCTTCGTTCTCTAGAGGATGAAGGACTTTCCTTTGGATCGATTAATGCGGCGAGGTGTGCGTTATCAATTATATTACCTAGAATTGATGGCGAAACAGTTGGAAAACATTATGTTATTTGTTATTTACTTCGTTCAATTTATCAAAGGAATCCTCCAAAACCAAAGTATAGTCGGTTTTGGGATGTTTCTATAGTATTTAAGTTGTTTCAGGCTTGGCCTCACAACTCGTGGTTAGATATAAAACAGTTAGGTTTTAAGGTCGCGGTCCTGTTATTGTTAGTAACCGGACACAGAGGACAGACGATTGTTGCTTTATCCTTAACTGGATTAGAAATAGACAAGCAACAAGCTACGTTTGATTTAGAAAAATTGCTCAAATCGAACACGTTAGGTGACCCTTTATCAACGGTTCACTTAGACTGTTTTCCGAATGATCGGAAATTATGTGTTGTGTCGGCCATACGGGCTTATATATACAAGACAAAGGATTTACGTGCATCACAACAACTATTAGTGAGCTTTATAAAGCCACATAAGGCGATTTCACGAGACACACTTGCCAGATGGACAATTACGGTGTTGAAATTGGCTGGAGTGGATACGAGTAAATACTCTTCCCACTCAACTAGAGGAGCCATGGTCTCCAAGGCACGGGTGCTTGGTATTTCTGTGAAAAGAATACTAGCGCATGCAGGCTGGAAGACGGCTAAGTCGTTCGCAAAACATTATAATAAACGACTAGAAAAGCCTACCGGCGTTGCAAAGCGTCTTCTCGCCAACTAACAAGAATAGGTGAGAACAAAAATTTAGAATGTTATAATAATAAGAAAGAATGATATTAAGGATAAAAATGAATTATGTAAAGGTCTCCCTAGCCTGAGGCTAGCCTGAGGCTGTTTACCGAGGTAAAATAGTATAGTTATACGAGTCTTACCTTGGTACAGATGATGGATAACTGTTGTTTTACCGAGGTATAAGCCTCGGATAGATGTGGGCTAGGGCCCTCCCGCCACACCCTGCCACATCTATTCCGTTGGTGTACCTTTTCGGTAAAGTAATAGTATCCATTGTTTGAAAGTCATTTTTATCCTCAATAAGTAGGTTAAGATTGCTGGTACCGGACGTGCTTACCTCTCCCTAGCCCACATCTATCCGAGGCTTATACCTCGGTAAAACAACAGTTATCCATCATCTGTACCAAGGTAAGACTCGTATAACTATACTATCTATGTATATATATATATACATATATATATAATGAATATACATATATATGTAAATGTATATATGAAATCCCTATATCCAAGCGAGTGGAGGATATGCCGCAGGCTGGAGGCGGAGCGGTGCATGATGGTGCCCCACCCGGATAGGGGACACTACCAGCATTATTACAAGCGATAAAGGGTTCATCACTATCCGTATATGAAATTCCTCAAATTGAAGTTCCTATATATGTATATACATATGAATATGGTCGCACGCAGTGGCCGAATCGGTGGAGTGCTGCCATCCCTTGCGGAAGGTCTGGAATTTGATTCCCGGCCCAGTCAAACTAATGACTTAGACAATGTTTACTTGTTGCTACCTAGGCTTGTGCATTACTAGGAGAAGGAAAGGACTGAGGTATGAGGTTACTGTCACTGAGAGGGTTATTGCGTCATGTTGTCGGTGGCCTAGTCTCCAAGTGGGGCAGTACTCGGAAGTTGCCATAAGTGCACATCTAGCAATTTATATTGCGAAAGGATGCAAATCATCAATTGACAGATTTGAATCTGTTGTCCAAACTCAACTGCTTACTGGAGGTATTTAAGGTAAATGAAATGCCCCTATCATTGAACTGTTTACGGTTAATGAACGTAGTTACTACGTGAAAAATGTTAAGGTACGGCAGGTTTTGGTACGGATAAGTATGTTATGGCATGGATGCAGGTTCGTTAAACTATGTTCAACTACGTGCAACTACTTTCAACTATGTTCAACTACGTTCAACTACGTTCAACTATGTTCAATATATGTTAGCCTCCACTACAGTCAAATATGTTCAACTACATCCAAGTATGCTAAAGTATGCTAGAGTATGCTAGAGGATGTTAGAGTACACTAAATTACATTAAGAGTATGGACACTTCACCACAGTATGTTAGCTTCTAACATAGCACTCTTTTGAACATGTCCAACGATTAAATCGGAACTCATGCACCCCCCCCCTCACACATTATGACCAAGTTAGCATGACGGAGAAGTCTGGATGCCGGTGCGTTCAACTACGTTCAACTACGTTCAACTACGCTAGCCTCCAACTACATCCACTAACGAGTATGTGACCGGGCCTTTAAAATAGCTCATTCTGGTAAATATGTTTCAGCAAATTCACATTATTATCATATATTGTTCTGATATAAAACTCTTTGGTCACATGCTGATATACTGGAAAGTAGACAGGAATGAGCACAAGCATTCAGTATTTGTCGAAAGCGATTTGTCATAGCGCGTGCAGTATTAGAGTTGACATCTGTCTTTCCCGATGAGTCTCAGTTCCCCATAGTGGCCAACTGACTCCCGACCCCACCCCTTCCCATATTTGTTCCTCCCTCTCACCATCCCTACTAAGACACACACACAGTTAAATATTTCCCCGCGAAGATCACCCCACTCCCTGCCACCACACGCACAGACATAGACTTCACTCAGCATTGGTGACAAGCAATTCCTGGTCAGTCTATTTCTATCCTTAACCCTCATCACCACCGCAAGATTCATGTTATCGCCTGTTCAGGGTACCGTTCGTCTGCTGTCCCTCTTGTCGTCTGCTCTTTGTGATATTCACTAAAAGATCGGTTGGTTTCACTGAACAAAAAAGGACCAGATGAGATGGGTCGAATGAGTTGAGCGTCCGTCTCCCGTTTTGGGTGATCGCGGTATTCGAACCTACCAGATCGAACCCTGGTCGCGTCAAACCGATGACTTACAAAATTGATAGTTATATCACCCAAACCATACATTATTAGGATAGCGTTGAGTTGTTGGTTGTATGAGTTTTACTTCATGGCAACATCGTTTGGGATAGAGCAATGAATGGTTGGCTCGGTCTCAGGATAATGTGACTGAGTGGGATATCAGGTCACGGTACTGGTGGTCCGATCTCCCAGTGAGGCAGCACAAATAAAGTCATCATAAGCCTGCCCTGTCATATGCCGGTAACAATCATGAGATGACCTTAGATGTTGCATGGAAGTAAAACTCCAACAACCAACCAACAAACCAACCGAAACAACAAATATAGAGCCTCATTAATATATTAGAATAATCTCTATGGATGTATCTATCGAGTATCCACCGGAACAAAGAGACGCAGGAATCATTCATTCGTCACGTGACTGAGCATCTCGGGTGAGGATTCGACCATTTACACGTCATGCATCATTTATTCGGTGTGCGCACTCCGGTTACGGCCTGTGTAATCTGTGTTATCAATGGCGGGTGTGAATGCGCATCTTCAAATTCAGGGCACTTGTCTCGCTGTGTTCCTCTAATCAGCGCTGGATTCCCTCTTTGGCCATCGGAAGGATACTAAATTATGGCGCCACATGAGAGCGAGGCTCAGACTACTGAAATGATTTAGACGGTTACCGATAGTAAAGACCAGACGGGATGGCCGAATGAGTTAGAGCATCCGTCTCCCGTGTTGGGAGATTGTGGGGGTCGAGGTTTCGAACACTGGTCGAGTCAAACCAATGACTTTAAAAGTTGATACTTGTTGCTTCCTAGCCTGGCGCTCGGCATTATTAAGATAGGACAAGGACTGGTTGGCTCAGTGTCAGGATACTGTGACTGAGTGGGATATCAGGTCACAGTGCCGGCGGCCTGGTGTTCCAGTGAGGCAGCACTATAAAGTCGCCATGAGTGTGCACTGTCACAAGTCTGTACCCATCCTGAGATGACCTTAGATGTTGCTAGGATGTAAAACAACGACAAACAAACCAATATTAAAGATTGTTTTATTTAATGATGCCTCAAGAACACAGTGATTTTTATCATCGGCTATAGGACGTCAAACATATTATAACATTTTCCGATCTAATGGCATGAGGATATATATGAAACTACTATAATACATTGCAACTTGTCTATATAATGATACATGGTAATACATAAAATCCAAAGGCATATGAGGGATATGTGGAACTGGTCAACTATTACTCATTAGGTATAGAAATTGTATAGTAAAATAGTCTTTGGAGGAGTGTCACTTCTTAGATAGTCTTTGGAGGAGTCACCTCACATACCCCCTCCCCCCATTGTGTTATGTATGGATCCCTGGCGACCACAAGGCACTGTAGCCAGCATGACCAGGCCTTGGATACAACAGATTGAACTCTGATTGGTAGATCAACCCATGTGACCACCACCATCTTGGATTCTAAAAGCTATATATATACTAAACTAAGCAAGCTCCTTCTGGTTCCTTCTGCACACCCTATCTCTTGCCTTCCTTCTCTATACTTGCCTGTAGTGATTTCCTATTTAACATGCCTACACAACCACATCTGCCGACCGTCGCACTTTACAATATGGTCATTCTGACATATTTCTTTGTAGGAAACCTGCTGCTGCCACATAGGCTAGTCTTTCCAGTGAAAAGCAATGGGTTGTTTATATACACTATATGGAACTTATCTTGCGTATGTTTATGTAAATCAACCTACTAAATGCATTGTCTATATGCATATACTTGTAAGCAGTAAGTGATTTTCGGACATTAACTCTTTACAAGCCCAGTGGATTAATGTTATAGCATTCAGTGAATATATATATATATATATATATATATATATATATATATTGTGTGTATATATATGCGTGTGTATATATGTGTGTGTGAAAAATATATGTAATTCCATATATGTAAATGCATATATGTAAAGCCATATATGTAAATACTATAAAATAAACTTGCGTAAATCGATATATGTGAACCCACATATATGCGAAAGGACATCCCGGACTGCACTTCGTTCAAGTAGTTAAATTGATAATACCTTACATGATCACAGTTCTAAAATCCCACGTCGAGTAATTGTTGGTAACTTCACCCCCCACTCCATGTAGATGCACTGCGGTAGGTAGGTAGATATCCCCGGTTTATTAATAATAACCGACCAAACTTCCCTCCAGTCTCTGTTTGTTTAGCTTCTCCAAATCAGGGGTTTATCAAGTTAGTTGTATGAACAATTTCCCTTCCATAACCTCACGCGAACAAGCAATTATTTATAATCCTGACTGACCCTTCATAGCCAATATCGTTCAATGTTGGCGATAATGGACGGTGGCGCGTTGACGATACTGCTCTCAGTCGGGGTATAGGAGTGGTTGATTACTTGGTGGTTTCCGGCAATAATCTGGGGGCCTTCAGGAATTCTACGACCGACGTTGCTGGGAACAAGCGGCGTGATGAGCGCAGAGGATTGTGGGATAAGCTTTATCTGGGTGATTGGGTGATCGGGGCTAGATTAAGGTGGCCCAAAAGAACATTTATGGGTGTCGGTGAGTGTGTTGATGAGCTCAGTTGGTTTAGTTGTTAAGGGGCTGTCACACTACGACGTATGGCATTAGCGTATGCCGACGTATGCGATTTTTGGCCAACACGTCGGCATACGACGTCATAGGTTAGACATAGGCTGGGCATACGTCGAATACGCTCGGCATATGGCGTCATAGGTCAGCATAGGTCAGCGTAGGTAGAGCGACAAAATAATTGTTGTGCATGTTCAAAATGTTCAACCTATGCCAGAATATGGCTCATACGTTTCTCATATGCTCAGTGTATGCTGGACATACATCAGCGTACATCGGTATATGTTATGCATGCGTTAGGGGTAGGGCGTTATCCATATATTCAGCAGTGCAGTCCGCGTACAGACAACGGATGTATAACGTACTCCTAACGTGCTTTGAATGTGTGCCTGCCATATGTCCAGCGTACTTAATGTATATGCAGTACTTCTAGTGATGAAGTAACATACATAACATACGTACCATGAGTGTATGCGATAGGTCAGAGATATGTTCTTCATACGTTACGTAACTTGTGTGTACATTGTGTGTATGTTGTGTGTCCGCCCATTTTTATCCCCTGCCCCTGCAAAGTTTGACGAATGCCAACGTACTGACAAATTGTTGTATGTTGGGCATATGCTAAGGCTATATGTCATAGTGTGACAGGCCCTTTAGTGTTTTACGTCCTGGCAACAGCTAATAGTAATATCAGGATGGGTACCAGTTTGTGACAGTGCACACTCATGGTGACGTTATAGTGCTGGCCCATTTAGATAACAGGTGATCAGCACCATTACCTGATATCCCACTAACTTGAGTAAGTCACATTATCCCGACACTGACGCAACCAGTCCTATCTCCCGATTCTAATAATGCTGAGCACCTGGCTAGGAAGCGACAAGTATCAATGTTTAAGTCATAACAATTTTTCAGTCAGCTTCAATCACAAAGACCAGACGTGTTGGTAGAACCGTGGGATTGTGGGTTCGAACCCTGGTCGAGTCAAACCAATGACTTAAAATTGATACTTGTCACTTCCTAGCCAGACACTCAGCATTATTAGGCTAGGATAAGGACTGTTTGGCTCAGTGTCAGGATAATGTGACTGAGTGGGATATCAGGTCATGCTGCTAGTGGCCTGGTCTCCCGGTGGGGCAGCACTATAAGTCACCATGAGTGCGCAGTGTCACAAGTCAGAACCCATCCTGATATGACCTTAGATGTGGCTAGTAAGGTACACAACAACAAACAAACAATCAATCACAAAATATACAGTACAAACATATATATTGTTATGTGATAGGTTTGACTCGACAAGACTTCGAACCCGTGAGTTCAAATCCAACAAGCTATCAAAGGTGAGCTCGGTGAGAATTGGTCTCGGGGCGGGTTCATCGGTTGCGGGAGTTGAGTGAATTGGCCGCGGGAGGAAGGCGGGTAGGTGGGGCAGCAGTGACTGTGTGTGTGTGGGGGGGGGGGGTGGTAGGCGGGGTGGGTAGGATCTGTGTGCGAGTAGCAGTGCGACTTTGTGTATCACTGCTTTGTCTCTGCTCGTCCCTTCGGGTGATGACTCTCCCTGTGACCCGGCATGCTTACACGCGTGGAGATGGAGTAGGTGGGTTGGGTGTTCTTGCCACCCATGTCTACCAGGATCGGCGTTCTTCTTCAGTAGGGACACTGTGGACCAACAAACACATACTTTCTGGTACTAACTCTTTGTAGGATTTGTGCCGACTATCTCCTTCTGAAATGGATTGCAGTGAAAGTGTCCTAAGATCTGTAGCATACTTATTAAATTTGCACTTTCTCTCTATGTGTTTTAACTAACTATCACGCATGTATGTGTATGACTATAAGTGCCTAATGGTTAACTGAGCTTCAGTTCCACTCTATCATGGCCAGATACCTGATTAGTATTGCATTGACAATGTTGTTATGTCTTAAGTGAGGTTTTGGAAATACTAATAATATTGTGTTAATTGCTTGGTGGTTTATGTGAATGGGTAGGGGTGTTGTGTGGGTTGGTGCCTGTGGTGTGTGAATTGATGACTAGGTTGTGTGAATTGGTGGCTAGGTTGTGTGAATTGATTACTAGGGTGTGTGAATTGATAACTAGGTTGTATCAATTGATTACTAAGTCGTTGGAATTGATGAGCAGATTGTGTGAATTGGGACATGTGTTGTGTGAATTGAGGATTAGGATATGTGAATTGATGACTAGGCTGTGTGAATTGCTGAGCACAGTGTGTTAATTGGGATGTGTGTTATGTGAATTGATGCATATGCTGTGTGAATTGATGTATAGGATGTGTGAATTGATGACTAGCTTGGGGGAATTGGGACATGTGTTGTGTGAATCGATGACTAGGTTGTGTGAATTGATGACTAGGTCTGTGAATTGATGAGCAGATTGTGTGAATTGGGGCATGTGTTGTGTGAATTGATGTCTAGCTTGTGTGACTTGATGACTAGGTTATGTTAATTGATGACTAGCTTGTGTGACTTGATGACTAGGGTGTGTGAATTGATGACTGAGTTGTGTGAATTGATTACTAGGATTTGGGAATTGATGACAAGGTTGTGTGAATTGATGACTAGGCTGTGTGAATTGATTACTAGAGTGTGGGAATTGATTACTAGGTTGTGTGAATTGATGGCTAGGTTGTGTGAATTGGGACATGTGTTGTGTGAATCGATGACTAGATTGTGTGAATTGATGACTAGGTTTGTGAATTGATGAGCAGATTGTTTGAATTGGGATGTGTGTTGTGTGCATTGATGTCTAGGTTGTGTGACTTGATGACTAGGTTGTGTTAATTGATGACTACGTTGTGTGAATTGGGACGTGTGTTGTGTGAATTGGGACGTGTGTTGTGTGATATTATGCATGGGTTGTGTACCTTGGTGGGTGGTAGCTATTGGGAGATATGTTCTATGAATCGGAAGGTGTGTTCAGTGAATAGGAAGGTGTTACGGTATCAATTGGAAGGTGCTAATGTGTCAATTGGAAGGTGTCACTGTGAATTCGTAGTACTGTTATGTGCATTGCTAGGTGTCAGTGTATGAATTGATAAGTGTCATTGCCACTTGATAGGTGTCACTGTGTGAACTACTAGGTCTCAGTATATGAATTACTAGCTGTAACTTTATGAATTCCTAGTAGTCACAGTGTCAGTTAGGAACTGACACTGTGTGAATTGATAGGTGTTCTTATATGAATTGCTACGTGTCAATGTGTGAATTGCTGGGTGGTCTCTGTGAACTGAGTCGGTGATTTAGTTGTATAACTAACTATAAGTCGGTCACTTCAATGGTTTCCATGTGCTTAGTGGTTCGGAGGTATCATCGTGTGTGTGCATTGCTGATGCGTTGA
>CM059191.1:40974349-40997267 GCA_030323885.1 Branchipolynoe longqiensis
GTGAGAACAGCCCGCTGTATGGGGTGGTGGTGGTTACCTGGTCACACATTGTATCTGTACAGGGCTCTGTCAATGTGTACCGATGTATGCTACTGTGTGGGTGTGAGAACAGCCCGCTGTATCGGGTGGTGGTTACCTGGTCACACATTGTATCTGTACAGGGCTCTGTCAATGTGTACTGATGTATGCTACTGTGTGGGTGTGAGAACAGCCCGCTGTATCGGGTGGTGGTTACCTGGTTACACGGTGTAACTGTACAGGGCTCTGTCAATGTGTACTGGTGTATGCTACTGTGTGAGTGTGAGAACAGCCCGCTGTATGGGGTAGTGGTTACCTGGTTACACGGTCTAACTGAACAGGGCCCTGTCAATGTGTACCAGTGTTTGCTACTGTGCAGGTGTGAGAACAGCCCGCTGTCTGGGGTGGTTACCCGGTGCACGGTTACCCGGTTACACAGTTACACGGTTACAGAATGGGCAGTCCAATGCTAGGTTTTATAGCGTATTCTCCCATCCTTGCGACTCCTCAAATAGTTTCCTTTTGGGTTTTTTTCACGGAGAAGGTAATGTGGATGGGGTCAATGGCTTCCAAGTTGCCTGCCATGTCGTCAGTACCAACAGAGAAGACGGGCTATTGTATATACAGTAAAAGCTCTCTAACCGACAAGCTCCACAGATCGACCACTCCCCTAAATCGATCGCTTTATCTGGGTCCCAAACAATCGGCCATACAATACCATTGTAACAAAATGAAAAACTCGCTAAACCGACCTCCTCCATAAATGGACCATTTAAAGTCGGTCCCATATTTATATCTATGTAAGAAGGACTAATTACTATACCTAGGAAAGAAGGAATAATAAATATATATGTAGGGGAGGACATTGATTAATTATGTAATTATAAGCGAATTAATTAATATATATGAGAGAATGACTAATTTACATATATAATATATGCATATGTATATGTATACTGAAGAAAGACTCGTTTATATGTAAACATATAAACATAATATATAAAAGGAAGAACAAATTAATTATTATATAGATGTAATAGTACTTTTTCCTTGTCGGCATATATAAATATATATATATATATATATATATATATATATATATATATTGGCACATATATGACATAAGAATTATACGAATATAAATAATCGGAAGGTTGTACTACTATTATAATCCTCATCCAATGAGGGTGCACTATGGTATTAACCTCATCTGTTGCGACTCCACCTCACTAACCACCTCTGACAACCATTGTCAGTATATATCTAATATATATAATACATATAATTTTATAATGTATATGATATATGATTATATATTATATAAATAATATATACAATATATAAAGTATATATAATATATGTAATATATAGATATATTATATATATTATATAATATATAATCATAAGCATAATCATTAATGTTATAAATAGGTATATAACATAAGTACAAAATAAAGAGGTATATTTCACTCAAATTAAGGTTGGCGCCCCCTGGTGAGAAAGGTGGGGCTTGGTGAATGCCAGAATAGAAGGGGGTAGAGCTACACTGAGCCGGCAGTCTACGGGCGGGGAGGCGGCTCAGTGGGGGGGGGGGGGGATGTAGGTGTGCTCGGTGCTCGCCTTCAGTACAGTATTGCCCTCTATCACCACCTCACATCCTGCCGGCGGTGTCAGTTACAATGGCATACAGTCACTGCACCATCCCGGCCTGTACCGTCAGTTAATGTGGGATACAGTGAGTGCACCATCCCGGCCTGTACCGTCAGTTAAAGTGGTGTACAGTCACTGCACCATCCCTCCCTGTACCGACAGTTAAAGTGGTGTACAGTCACTGCAACATCCCATCCTGTTCCATAAGTTAATGTTGTATACAGTCACTGCACCATCCCGTCCTGTACCGACAGTTAAAGTGGTGTACAGTCACTGCACCATCCCGTCCTGTACCGTCAGTTAAAGTGGTGTACAGTCACTGCACCATCCCGTCCTGTACCGACAGTTAAAGTGGTGTACAGTCACTGCACCATCCTTGGTGTGGTGTGTCACTGCACCATCCCTCCCTGTACCGTCAGTGAAAGTGGTGTACAGTCACTGCACCATCCCTCCCTGTACCGTCAGTTAAAGTGGTGTACAGTTACTGCACCATCCCGTTCTGTACCGTCAGTTAAAGTGGTGTACACTCAGTGCACCATCCCGTCCTGTACCGTCAGTTAAAGTGGCGTACAGTCACTGCACCATCCCTCCCTGTACCGTCAGTTAATGTGGTGTACAGTCTCTGCACCATCCCGGCCTGTACCGTCAGTTAAAGTGGTGTACAGTCACTGCACCATCCCTCCCTGTACCGACAGTTAAAGTGGTGAACAATCACTGCACCATCCCGACCTGTACCGACAGTTAAAGTGGTGTACAGTCACTGCACCATCCCTCCCTGTACCGACAGTTAAAGTGGTGTACAGTCACTGCACCATCCCTCCCTGTACCGTCAGTTAAAGTGGTGTACAGTCACTGCACCATCCCTCCCTGTACCGTCAGTTAAAGTGGTGTACAAGTGGTGTACAATCACTGCACCATCCCTCCCTGTACCGACAGTTAAAGTGGTGTACAGTCACTGCACCATCCCTCCCTGTACCGTCAGTTAAAGTGGTGTACAGTCACTGCACCATCCCTCCCTGTACCGACAGTTAAAGTGGTGTACAGTCACTGCACCATCCCTCCCTGTACCGACAGTTAAAGTGGTGTACAGTCACTGCACCATCCCTCCCTGTACCGACAGTTAAAGTGGTGTACAATCACTGCACCATCCCGTCCTGTACCGTCAGTTAAAGTGGTGTACATTCACTGCACCATCCCGGCCTGTACCGACAGTTAAAGTGGTGTACAGTCACTGCACCATCCCTCCTGTACCGACAGTTAAAGTGGTGTACAGTCACTGCACCATCCCGTCCTGTACCGTCAGTTAAAGTGGTGTACAGTCACTGCACCATCCCGTCCTGTACCATCAGTTAAAGTGGTGTACAGTCACTGCACCATCCCGGCCTGTACCGTCAGTTAAAGTGGTGTACAGTCACTGCACCATCCCTCCCTGTACCGACAGTTAAAGTGGTGTACAGTCACTGCACCATCCCGTCCTGTACCGTCAGTTAAAGTGGTGTACAGTCACTGCACCATCCCGTCCTGTACCGTCAGTTAAAGTGGTGTACAGTCACTGCACCATCCCTCCCTGTACCGACAGTTAAAGTGGTGTACAGTCACTGCACCATCCCGTCCTGTACCGTCAGTTAAAGTGGTGTACAGTCACTGCACCATCCCGTCCTGTACCATCAGTTAAAGTGGTGTACAGTCACTGCACCATCCCGTCCTGTACCGTCAGTTAAAGTGGTGTACAGTCACTGCACCATCCCGTCCTGTACCGTCAGTTAAAGTGGTGTACAGTCACTGCACCATCCCGTCCTGTACCGTCAGTTAAAGTGGTGTACAGTCACTGCACCATCCCGTCCTGTACCGACAGTTAAAGTGGTGTACAGTCACTGCACCATCCCGTCCTGTACCATCAGTTAAAGTGGTGTACAGTCACTGCACCATCCCGTCCTGTACCGACAGTTAAAGTGGTGTACAGTCACTGCACCATCCCGTCCTGTACCGTCAGTTAAAGTGGTGTACAGTCACTGCACCATCCCGTCCTGTACCGTCAGTTAAAGTGGTGTACAGTCACTGCACCATCCCGTCCTGTACCGTCAGTTAAAGTGGTGTACAGTCACTGCACCATCCCGTCCTGTACCGACAGTTAAAGTGGTGTACAGTCACTGCACCATCCCGTCCTGTACCGTCAGTTAAAGTGGTGTACAGTCACTGCACCATCCCTTCCTGTACCGTCAGTTAAAGTGGTGTACAGTCACTGCACCATCCCGTCCTGTACCGTCAGTTAAAGTGGTGTACAGTCACTGCACCATCCCGTCCTGTACCGTCAGTTAAAGTGGTGTACAGTCACTGCACCATCCCGTCCTGTACCGACAGTTAAAGTGGTGTACAGTCACTGCACCATCCCTCCCTGTACCGACAGTTAAAGTGGTGTACAGTCACTGCACCATCCCGTCCTGTACCGTCAGTTAAAGTGGTGTACAGTCACTGCACCATCCCGTCCTGTACCGTCAGTTAAAGTGGTGTACAGTCACTGCACCATCCTGTCCTGTACCGTCAGTTAAAGTGGTGTACAGTCACTGCACCATCCCGTCCTGTACCGACAGTTAAAGTGGTGTACAGTCACTGCACCATCCCGTCCTGTACCGTCAGTTAAAGTGGTGTACAGTCACTGCACCATCCCGTCCTGTACCGACAGTTAAAGTGGTGTACAGTCACTGCACCATCCCGTCCTGTACCGTCAGTTAAAGTGGTGTACAGTCACTGCACCATCCCTCCCTGTACCGACAGTTAAAGTGGTGTACAGTCACTGCACCATCCCTCCCTGTACCGACAGTTAAAGTGGTGTACAGTCACTGCACCATCCCATCCTGTACCGTCAGTTAATGTGGTGTACAGTCACTGCACCATCCCGCCCTCTACCGACAGTTAAAGTGATGTACAGTCACTGCACCATCGCTCCCTGTACCGACAGTTAAAGTGGTGTACAGTCACTGCACCATCCCTCCCTGTACCGACAGTTAAAGTGATGTACAGTCACTGCACCATCCCTCCCTGTACCGACAGTTAAAGTGGTGTACAGTCACTGCACCATCCCTCCCTGTACCGACAGTTAAAGTGGTGTACAGTCACTGCACCATCCCGTCCTGTACCCTCAGTTAATGTGGTGTACAATCACTGCACCATCCCGTCCTGTACCGACAGTTAAAGTGGTGTACAGTCACTGCACCATCCCGTCCTGTACCGTCAGTTAAAGTGGTGTACAGTCACTGCACCATCCCGTCCTGTACCGTCAGTTAAAGTGGTGTACAGTCACTGCACCATCCCGTCCTGTACCATCAGTTAAAGTGGTGTACAGTCACTGCACCATCCCTCCCTGTACCGACAGTTAAAGTGGTGTACAGTCACTGCACCATCCCGTCCTGTACCGACAGTTAAAGTGGTGTACAGTCACTGCACCATCCCGTCCTGTACCGTCAGTTAAGTGGTGTACAGTCACTGCACCATCCCTCCTGTACCGACGTTAAAGTGGTGTACAGTCACTGCACCATCCTCCTGTACCGACAGTTAAAGTGGGTACAGTCACTGCACCATCCCTCCTGTACCGTCAGTTAAAGTGGTGTACAGTCATGCACCATCCCTCCTGTACGTCAGTTAAAGTGATGTACAGTCACTGCACCATCCCTCCCTGTACCGTCAGTTAAAGTGGTGTACAGTCACTGCACCATCCGTCCCTGTACCGTCAGTTAATGTGGTGTACAGTCACTGCACCATCCCGTCCTGTACCGTCAGTTAAAGTGGTGTACAGTCACTGCACCATCCCGTCCTGTACCGTCAGTTAAAGTGGTGTACAGTCACTGCACCATCCCGTCCTGTACCGTCAGTTAATGTGGTGTACAGTCACTGCACCATCCCGTCCTGTACCGTCAGTTAAAGTGGTGTACAGTCACTGCACCATCCCTCCCTGTACCGACAGTTAAAGTGGTGTACAGTCACTGCACCATCCCGTCCTGTACCGTCAGTTAAAGTGGTGTACAGTCACTGCACCATCCTGTCCTGTACCGTCAGTTAAAGTGGTGTACAGTCACTGCACCATCCCGTCCTGTACCGTCAGTTAAAGTGGTGTACAGTCACTGCACCATCCCGTCCTGTACCGACAGTTAAAGTGATGTACAATCACTGCACCATCCTGTCCTGTACCGTCAGTTAAAGTGGTGTACAGTCACTGCACCATCCCGTCCTGTACCGTCAGTTAAAGTGGTGTACAGTCACTGCACCATCCTGTCCTGTACCGTCAGTTAAAGTGGTGTACAGTCACTGCACCATCCCTCCCTGTACCGTCAGTTAAAGTGGTGTACAGTCACTGCACCATCCCGTCCTGTACCGACAGTTAAAGTGGTGTACAGTCACTGCACCATCCCGTCCTGTACCGACAGTTAAAGTGGTGTACAGTCACTGCACCATCCCGTCCTGTACCGTCAGTTAAAGTGGTGTACAGTCACTGCACCATCCTGTCCTGTACCGTCAGTTAAAGTGGTGTACAATCACTGCACCATCCTGTCCTGTACCGTCAGTTAATGTGGTGTACAGTCACTGCACCATCCTGTCCTGTACCGTCAGTTAAAGTGGTGTACAATCACTGCACCATCCCGTCCTGTACCGACAGTTAAAGTGGTGTACAGTCACTGCACCATCCTGTCCTGTACCGTCAGTTAAAGTGGTGTACAGTCACTGCACCATCCCGTCCTGTACCGTCAGTTAAAGTGGTGTACAGTCACTGCACCATCCCGTCCTGTACCGTCAGTTAAAGTGGTGTACAGTCACTGCACCATCCCGTCCTGTACCGTCAGTTAATGTGGTGTACAGTCACTGCACCATCCTGTCCTGTACCGTCAGTTAAAGTGATGTACAATCACTGCACCATCCCGTCCTGTACCGACAGTTAAAGTGGTGTACAGTCACTGCACCATCCCGTCCTGTACCGTCAGTTAATGTGGTGTACAGTCACTGCACCATCCTGTCCTGTACCGACAGTTAAAGTGGTGTACAGTCACTGCACCATCCTGTCCTGTACCGTCAGTTAAAGTGGTGTACAGTCACTGCACCATCCCGACCTGTACCGACAGTTAAAGTGATGTACAGTCACTGCACTATCCCGTCCTGTACCATCAGTTAATGTGGTGTACAGTCACTGCACCATCCCGTCCTGTACCGACAGTTAAAGTGGTGTACAATCACTGCACCATCCCGTCCTGTACCGACAGTTAAAGTGGTGTACAGTCACTGCGCCATCCCGTCCCGTACCCTCAGTTCAAGTGGGATGTTGTAATGAGTTGTAGCGGGATGTTATAATGGGTTGCAGTGGGATGTTGTACCGGTTGTAGCAGGATGTTTTAACAGGTTATTGCTGGAAGTTGTAACCGGTTGTCGTGGGATGTTGTAGTGGGATGTTGTAATGGGTTCTAGTTGAATGTTGTAGCGGGATGTTGTAATGGGTTGCAGTGGGTTGTAGCGGGATGTCGTAATGGGTTGTAGCGGAATGTTGTAGCGGGTTGTAGCAGGATGTTGTAACGGGTTGTTGTGGGATGTTGTAGAGGTATGTAGTGGGATGTTGGAGCGGGACGTTGTGTCGGGATGTTGTGGTGGGATGTTGTAGCGGGATGTAGCGGGTTGTAGCGGGATGTTGTAGTGGGATGTTGTAGTGTTTTTTTTGTAGCGGGTTGTATATGGATGTTCTAATGGGTTGCAGCGGGATATTGTAATGTTTGTAGCGGGATGTTGTAACGGGTTGTAGCGGGATCTTGTAATGGGCTGTAGCAGGAGGTTGTAGCGGCATGTTGTAGTGGGAGGTTGTAACAGGTTGTAGCAGCAGGTTGTAATGTGTTGTAGCGGGATGTTGTAACGGGTTGTAGCGGGATGTTGTAACGGGTTGCAGCTGAACCAACTGCGGCCAGAAGACACAGAATTTATTGATCCGAGACTCGTCTGAGCAGGAACTGGGTCAACCGGGGATGCAACCTTAGAGCTTCTCTAGGCGAGCAGGAGGTTGCTCCTACAGTGTGTGTGGGGTGGTGGTGGAGGTGGGAGGAGGGCTGCTGGGTCCGAGTAGCGCAGCAGGTGGAGATGCAGTTATTGTGGGTGTCTTCTCCATCATGCAATGAGACTTATGCAGCAGCTCCAAAGCTTCTGTGACGTCACTATGATGACGTTGTCAGCACAATGCTTGCAGTTGGATTAGTCCCTGAGCTTGTGTCAGATACCATTCTGACTCTCATAATAAGGCGGCAACTGCCATTATACCCCACTCAGTCACATTATCCTGATATTGAACCAACCAGTCCTTGTCCTATCCTAATAATGCCAAGCACCAAGCTAGGAACCCGACAAGGATACATTTTTTAGTCATTGGTTTGACTCGACATGGAATTAAACTCCCCATCTCCCACTCGCACGCGAGGCGTGCGCTCTACCGATTCGGGCTCCGCGTCCGGTGGGGCGGACTGGATGGCTCGGTGAGTGTCTGTTGGTTCGACGAGTAGTTAAAGGCCCTGTCACATTACGCCGTATGGCGTTAGCGTATGCCGGCATATGCGGTTTTCGACCCACACACCGTCATACGCCGTCATACGCTACGCACGAGGTCCCAGCGGCATCTGAAGCGTATGCCCAGCGTATGCCTAACCTATGCCTACCTACCCCTAGCCTATGGCGGCGTATTCAAAGCGTATCCGGACCTATGCGCAGCGTACTGTGATGAGGTTTGACGGTTGTGATTGACAAGTTCAGCATACCTATGCGTAACCTATGTCGGCGTATGCATAGCGTACGTCGATCATAAGAGCAGCGTATGAGCCATACGCCGCCATACGGCGAAAATTTTTGAGCATGCTCAAAAAAGATTTGGACGGACGCGCGTATGACGGCATATGATGGCGTATGACGGCATATGCGTAGCGTATGCGTAGCCTATGCGAAGCGTATGACGGCATATGGGTCGAAAATCCATACGCTAACGCCATACGCCATAGTGTGACACCACTTTTACAGAAGGTTGGGGCTATGCAAGAGACACCCGGCAGGTGTCAATCCAGCATACGCCCAACCTATGCCGATGTACCCCTAACCTATGCATAACCTATGCCAGCGTATGCATAGCGTGCTCCTAGCGTATGACCAGCGTATGATCCATATGCTGCCATACGCTGAAAATTTTTAGCAAGGAAACAGGCTTGTTGGAGGATCGGCGTATGACGGCGTATGATCGCGTATGACGGTGTATGCGTAGCGTATGCATAGCGTATGGCGGCGTATACCGACGTATATGACGTAACACGCTTACGCCGCCGTACGCTCCCGCAAAAAACCCTAATGTGACAGCCCCTTAAGAACAGTACTTAGCTGTGTGTTTACTTCTGTCTGGCGGACAAATACTTTTTTAAATTAACATTTAGCCGTACATGCTGGTTGGCGAGCCGGGGCCCGCCTCAGTTCTACTTGTCTTGTCTGCAGACGTCGGCTTCGGCTGGCAGTATGTTTTTTATTGGTTATGTGTTGTTTTACATCCTAGCAACATATAGGGTGATATCAGGACGGGTACCGACTTGTGACAGTGCACACTTGTGGCAACTTTACAGAGCTGCTCCACTGGGAGATCAGACCACTGGCACCATGACCTGATATCCAATGCAGTCACATTATCCTGATGCTGCGTTAACCAGTCCTTGTCCTATCCTATTCATGCCAAGCGCCAGGCTGGGTAGCAGCAAGTATCAATTCAAACCAAAAAGATTTTGGCAAATATTTGATTCATCTGAACACATATTTTGTCAGCGCCGAGGCACTGGTCTTGAAGTGATCACATTTGGTTTGTACATGGTGATGGGGAAGTGGAATGTGCTGTATTGTGTGCAGCACACCTCGCACCCCAATTTGTTAAGTCATTTGTGTGATTCAGCTGCGATTCGAACTCCCGAACTCTCCCACGGGAAGTCTGCGCTCTACCGATTCGGCGACTGCGTCCGGTGCACTGCGCCAGGGTCTCCCGGATGTGACCGTGTGGGAACGTGTGTGCGCATGTCTGTGCGCGCGGAGGGGGGGGGGCGACTGGGGGTGGGGGGTCGCACCTGGTGTAGTGCATGTGTTGCAGATGGCTGTGTGTTGAGAGTGTTCAGTGTCCAGTCATGGTTGGGGAGATGGCTGTGTTGGGAGTGTTCAGTGTCCAGCCATGGTTGGGGAGATGGCTGTGTTGGGAGAGTTCAGTGTCCAGCCATGGTTGGGGAGATGGCTGTGTTGGGAGTGTTCAGTGTCCAGCCATGGTTGGGGAGATGCTGTGTTGGGAGTGTTCAGTGTCCTGCCATGGTTGGGTAGATGGCTGTTTGTTGGGAGTGTTCAATGCACAGCCATGATTGGGGAGATGCTGTTGATATAAGCTGTGTGAAATATATGTTCATTTATTAGGTCTGAGATTAATGAAGAAATGTTCCTATATGAGATTCAGTATATGATTGTTGAAATCTGCACCATCTCCCCAACACAGCCATCTGAGTGCAATTGGAGAAAAGACCATTTTAACAGAGATCTATTGTAACTGTATGCAGCTACCTGTCCCTACATGACCACTGGGTGGGCACACCAGCCTAATTTGCATATACACACAGGGCACCACCTGCAGCTGGGTTGAGTGACAGCCACTTCTACTGGGGGTAGGGGGGGTGCCACCCACCCATACTGTGGAGGTGCCTGATTGGCTGGCTGTGGACTGCCCAGTCACCTGCACCCTATTGGCCCTCTGACCACACTAGCCTCAAACCTGAGATCATTATTCTAGACTCTGCTTCAGACACACTGAAGAGAGATCACTCTACTCCTGGCTCTTGAGTGAGACACACCTACTATACAAATTCATCTAATCCAATTGAGTGTGTACACAGCCATAGGACTCCTGTCCCATGGGCTGTAGGCACTGCTTTCTATACAGGCTAAAGTAGTAATGAGATTTTGTGTGGCTAGAAGGTAAGAGGTGTGGATGCTATGTCACTGGTAGGTGGACAGGAGTTGGTGTTATTTAAGCACAACTTCTCCACTGTCTATCTGTGTGACTTGTCTTCATTCTTCCTTAGTACTGGTTAATGAGTTGATAGACAGGTGATATGAAGGGGAGAGTTTTGTAATATTATCTGGTGTCCCAAACATGGCCGTGCAACCAGTAATATTGGGAGTGTTCAGCGCTCAGCCATGGTTGGGGAGATGGCTGGTGTTGGGAGTGTTCAGTACACAGACATGATTGGGGAGATGGCTGTATTGGGAGTGTTCAGTGCACAGCCATGGTTTGGGAGATGGCTGTGTTTAGGAGTGTTCAGTGCACAGCCATGGTTGGGGAGATGGTTGTGTTGGGAGTGTTCAGTGCACAGCCGTGGTTGGAGAGATGGCTGTGTTGGGAGTGTTCAGTGCCCGGCCATGGTTGGGGTGATGGCTGTGTTTGGAGTGTTCGGCGCTCACCCATGGTTGGGGAGATGGCTGTATGTTGGGAGTTTTCAGTGCACAGCCATGATTGGGGAGATGACTGTGTTGGGAGTGTTCAGTGTCCAGCCATGGTTGGGGAGATGGCTGTGTTGGGAGTGTTCAGCACCCAGCCATGGTTGGGGAGATCGTTGTGTTGAGAGTGTTCAGTGCACATCAATGGTTGGGGAGATGGCTGTGTTGGGAGTGTTCAGTGCACAGCCATGGTTGGGGAGATGGCTGTGTTGGGAGTGTTCGGTGCACAGCCATGGTTGGGGAGATGGCTGTGTTGGGAGTGTTCAGTGCACAGCCATGGTTGGAGAGATGGCTGTGTTGGGACTGTTCAGCGCCCGACTATGGTTGGGGAGATGGATGTATGTTGGGAGTGTTCACTGCACAGCCATGATTGGGGAGATGGCTGTGTTGGGAGTGTTCAGTGCACAGCCATGGTTGGGGAGATGTTGTGTTGGGAGTGTTCAGTGCACAGCCATGGTTGGGGGTGATAGCTGTGTGGTGGGAGTGTTCAGTGCACAGCCATGGTTGGGGAGGTGGCTGTGTTGGGTAGATGGCTGTGTTGGGTAGATGGCTGTGTTGGGGAGATGGCTGTGCTGGGGAGGTGGCTGTGTTGGGGAGATGGCTGTGTTGGGGAGATGGCTGTGTTGGGGAGATGGCTGTGTTGGGGAGATGGCTGTGTTGGGTTGGGGAGATGGCTGTGTCAGGGAGATGGCTGTGTTGGGGAGATGGCTGGGTTGGGGAGGTGGCTGTGTTGGGGAGGTGGCTGTGTTGGGGAGATGGCTGTGTTGGGGAGATGGCTGTGTTGGGGAGGTGGCTGTTGGGGAGGTGGCTGTGTTGGGGAGATGGCTGTGTTGGGGAGATGGCTGTGTTGGGTTGGGGAGATGGCTGTGTTGGGGAGATGGCTGTGTTGGGGAGATGGCTGTGTTGGGGAGGTGGCTGTGTTGGGGAGGTGGCTGTGTTGGGGAGATGGCTGTGTTGGGAGTGTTCAGGTTCGTATTGATGTTTTCGGAGCATGGAGCAGCCAGACGGCACGGGTCCGTGTGTCCGTGTGTCCGTGTGTGTCTGAAAACAGGTGCGGCTGGGATGCTGTGCGTGTGTGTTTGTGTGTATCGCTAGGAGTGTCTCTATGTATGTATGTTTGTTTGTATGTATGTGTGTATGTATATACATGTCATGGAGGTGATGAAAATTGGAAATATTGCGCCTAGATCTGGAATCGAACCGACGTCTCTTCCATTCCGGGCCAGTATGCTAACCATTACGCCACTTAGGCGCCCTGATGCCACTACCCTACCCACGCCTACCTGTGTATGTGGCTCCTTGCCTGAGAGGTCAGCCCAGCCCAGCCCAGCAGAGCCAGGCCCAGCTGAGTGTAGCTAAGGTCAGGCGAGGGCAGGTGAGCAGGCTAGCAGGAAGGCCAGCACAAGACAGGAGGCACCGGCCTCACCAAGAAGCCTCACTTTGACAGTGTCCTCTGCTGGGTCGAGCCTTCCGGGTAAAGGGCTGTAAATAGACCGCGTTGTGACGTCACAACTATGTGGTAACGCTGGGGCCGGCAGCCGCCCTCACTGCGGCCGTCTCAGCCCCACCAGGTGGCGCTCGGGGAGTGCGTCTGTTTGTTTGTTGTTGTTTTAGGTCCTGGCAACACCTAAGGTCATATCAGGGCGGGTACCGACTTGTGACAGTGCGAACTCATGGCAACTTTATAGAGCTGCCCCACTGGGAGACCAGGCCACCAGCACCATGACCCGATACCCCACTTCGTCACATTATCCTGACACCAAGCCAACCACTCATTGCCCTATCCTAATAATTCCAATGGCCAGGCTATGTAGCGACAAGTATCAATTTAGTAAATTTCGGGATTCGAACTCCCGATTTTCTGCAGGGGAAACCTGCGCTGTACCGATTTGGTCATTGCGTCCAGTTGGTGGTGTTGTAGTTAGTGACTGGAGAATGGGCAGCGTCCGGCGAGTTGGAGGCAGACTGGAAGGCCACATTCTGTGTGTCGCTCTTGTGGGCAAAGAAAGGCCACATGTAGTCACCATCAGGGATATCAAATTTCCGCAATTTCGCGGATTTCCACAATTTTTGATAATCGCTGATTAACTATAACAAAATGTCAAAGATACATGATAGCAATTGGTCAGTCAGAGCCAGCTCTGATATGACCTTTGAGGTTGCTAGTACATAAAACCCAAACAAACAGAAGCAAAAAGTTAATTTTCGCCAAAATGTGGGAGGGTCTCGTAGGCTGAGTACTGTCAGGGAACTGTGACGGCTCGTCAGATTACTGGCTACCTGTGTGTTATTTCCGCCGAAATGCGGATATTCTTCCATAGAAATCGCGGAAAATTCAGGGAAGTTAGGTTTCATCAAATACTCTCCAAGCATTATCCTAGCTCCATTCCATTGACCAATCAGTACACACTATCCTTGGAGAGTGCCCCTACTATCCTTATTGTGATTACATTATCGTCCATTCCTCCAATTCCCATTTTTCCAATCCGTAATCACTTTCATCCCTGAATTATTTTCACGATATTAAACAATGTAAGAGAATAAATACTAAAATAAAGATGCTCACATTGGAGCAGCATTCTGTTTACAGTGTTCTGGGTTAATCACAGATACATAGCCGCAAACGTCTACTTAGATACATAGCCGCAAACGTCTACTTAGATACATAGCCGCAAACGTCTACTTAGATACATAGCCGCAAACGTCTACTTAGATACATAGCCGCAAACGTCTACTTAGATACATAGCCGCAAAGTACTTAGATCATAGCGAAACGTCTACTGTACATGCCAAACGTCTACTTAGTACATACCGAAACGTCTACTTAGATACATAGCCGCAAACGTCTACTTAGATACATAGCCGCAAACGTCTACTTAGATACATAGCCGCAAACGTCTACTTAGATACATAGCCGCAAACGTCTACTTAGATACATAGCCGCAAACGTCTACTTAGATACATAGCCGCAAACGTCTACTTAGATACATAGCCGCAAACGTCTACTTAGATACATAGCCGTAAACGTCTACTTAGATACATAGCCGCAAACGTCTACTTAGATACATAGCCGCAAACGTCTACTTAGATACATAGCCGCAAACGTCTACTTAGATACATAGCCGCAAACGTCTACTTAGATACATAGCCGTGTAGATACAAGCCGAACGTCTACTTAGATACATAGCCGCAAACTTAGATACATAGCCGAACGTCTACTTAGATACATAGCCGCAAACGTCTACTTAGATACATAGCCGCAAACGTCTACTTAGATACATAGCCGTAAACGTCTACTTAGATACATAGCCGCAAACGTCTACTTAGATACATAGCCGCAAACGTCTACTTAGATACATAGCCGCAAATGTCTACTTAGATACATAGCCGCAAACGTGTACGTGGGGAGAAATAAAAGTCAAGCAATAGTCGCAGTATGAACACAGTAGAACCGTGCAGCTAGGTGGTGATGTTCCTCACAGCCAAGCGAAGCCAGCACATATCACGTGGCATAGAAGGGTATGACATAGCTCGTGGTATAGAAGGGTATGACATAGCTCGTGGTAGAGAAGGGAATAATAACATGTCACGTGGTATGGAAGGGTATAATAACATGTCATGTGGTATAGAAGGGTATAATAACATGTCACGTGGTATAGAAGGGTATAATAACATGTCATGTAGGATAGAAGGGAATAATAACATGTCACGTGGTATAGAAGGGTATAATAACGTCATGTGGTATAGAAGGGTATAATAACATGTCACGTGGTATAGAAGGGTATAATAACATGTCATGTGGTATAGAAGGGTATGACATGTCATGGGGTATAGAAGGGTATGATATATCACATGATATAGAAGGGTAAATGACATCTATGAGACTGGATTTATACCATTGAATATGAATGAATCCATATTTGTACGACTCCCAAAGAAGCTAAAAACAACATTGTGTACTGAGTACAGAACACTAAGCCTGATGAGTCATATGTTGAAGATGATCCTGAAAATAATTTTACTGAGAAACAGACAGAAAATTGAAGAACAAATCAGTAACGTACAAAGTGGGTTTATATCTGGAAGAGGTACACGTGAAGGGATTTTCAATATGAGAATGATTTGTGAACGTTATTGTGAAGTGAACCAGGATGTTTATGCCTGCTTTATTGACTATGAGAAGGCCTTCGACCGAGTCAATCATGAACTGTTAATCAAATGTTTACAAGATATTGGTGTCAATGGCAAAGACATTAAACTAATTGTGAACTTATACTGGACACAACGTGCATTTATAAAAATGGAGCAGGGCCTATCGGATGAAGTTATGATTAAACGAGGAGTTCGACAGGGGTGTGTATTGTCACCATGTCTATTTAACCTGTACACAGAGATGATTTTCAGACACATTGAAGATTGCAAGGGAGTGACAATAGGTGGCATGAACGTCAACAATCTTAGATATGCCGATGACAGTGTAATACTAGCAGACAGTGAGAAAAACCTACAAGATATAGTGAATAGAATCAATAAAGCTGGAATACTATTCAACATGAAGATGAATGCCAGGAAGACCAAAACAATGGTTATAAGTAAAAAGACAGATAAACCAAATGTCAATATAACCATAGATGGCACAAACATAGAACAAGTATCCGAATTCATATATCTCGGACAAAAGATTACAAATGATGGGAGATGTGAGGAAGAAATTAAAAGAAGGATAACAATAGCCCGAACAACATTCTCCAAAATGTATAGAGTGTTAACATCAAGTAAGATATTAATACAAACAAGGAAGCGTATTCTTCAGTGTTATGTGTGGTCTACTCTAATGTATGGGGCAGAGACATGGACAATCTCTAAGAAAATGTACAAACGTTTAGCAGCATTTGAGATGTGGACTTATCGAAGGATGATGAAAATATCATGGACAAAGAAGATCACCAACAAAGAAGTTCTCAGAAAAATTAAAAATAAGAAAAGCTTGTTTGCCACTATACAGACAAAGAAACTTATTTATTTTGGCCACATCATTCGTCAGAGTTCAATATACCGTACATTGTTGGAAGGGAAGGTGAATGGCAGCAGAGGGAGAGGGAGACCAAGAACATCATGGTTTACAAATATTTCACAGTGGACAGGCTTGAATTATTCACAGTCTATCAGAACAGCACACCATCGGGACAAGTGGAGAACCATTGCATCCAACCCTAGACTAGAGGACGGAACTATTGATTGATTGATAGAAGGGTATGACATATCACATGGTATAGAATGGTATGACATGTCACGTGGTATAGAAGGGTATGACATATCACATGGTATTGAAGGGTATGGTATATCACATGGTATAGAAGGGTATGACATAGTTTGTGGCATAGAAGGGTATGACATGTCACGTGGTATAGAAGGGTATGACATATCACATAGTATAGAAGGGTATGATATATCACATGGTATAGAAGGTATGATATATCATGTGGTATAGAAGGGTATGATATATCATATGGTATAGAAGGGTATGACATATCACCTAGTATAGAAGGGTATGCCATATATCACATGGTATAGAAGGGTATGCCATATATCACGTGGTATAGAAGGGTATGATATATCAGGTGGTATAACAGGGTATGACATAGCACATTGTATAGAAGGGTATGAATGGTATAATAACATGTCACATGGTATAGAAGGGTATAATAACATGTCCCGTGGTATAGAAGGGTATAATAACATGTCACATGGTATAGAAGGGTATGACATATCACGTGGTATAGAAGGGTATAATAACATGTCACGTGGTACAGAAGGGTATAATAACATGTCACATGGTATAGAAGGGTATGACATATCACATGGTATAGAAGGGTATGATATATCATGTGGTATAGAAGGATATGACATAGCACGTGGTATAGAAGGGTATGACATAGCTCGTGGTATAGAAGGGTATAATAACATGTTACGTGGTATAGCAGGGTATGACAGATCACGTAGTATAGAAGGGTATGACATATCGCATGGTATAGAAGGGTATGATATAATATGGCGCCATAGCGCTGAAGGCTGGCGGTTTATATCTGGCCCTTTGGAAGAGTGGCCTCTGTGGGATAGCTTTCATGCGTTCATGCTGCACAACCCACCAGGGGGCGTACAGTGGTGTGGGATGCTGCCACCAGAGGGCATAGCACAGGATCAGGTTCTGCCGCCAGGTGGCCGACAGTAGGGTGGGGTGCTGCCACCAGGAGGCACACAGCTGGATGGGGTGCTGCCATCAGGGGTTGTGCAACAGTGTGAGGTACTGCCATCAGGGTGTGTGCAGCAGTGTGAGGTACTGCCATCTGGGGACGTGCAGCAGTGTGAGGTACTGCCATCAGGGGTTGTGCAGCAGTGTGAGGTACTGCCATCTGGGGCATACAGCAGTGTGAGGTACTGCCATCAAGGGGTGTGCAGCAGTGTGAGGTACTGCCATCTGGGGCATACAGCAGTGTGAGGTACTGCCATCAGGGGGTGTGCAGCAGTGTGAGGTACTGCCATCTGGGGCATACAGCAGTGTGAGGTACTGCCATCAAGGGGTGTGCAGCAGTGTGAGGTACTGCCATCAGTGGGACGTTCTGCCATCAGGGGACGTGCAGCAGTGTGAGGTACTGCCACCAGGTGGTGTTCAGCAGTGTGAGGTACTGCCATCAGGGACATACAGCAGTGTGAGGTACTGCCATCAGGGGACGTGCAACAGTCTGAGGTACTGCCACCAGGGGGTGTGCAGCAGTATGAGGTACTGCCATCAGTATGAGGTACTGCCATCAGGGATGTGCAGCAGTGTGAGGTACTGCCATCAGGGTGTGTGCAGCAGTGTGAGGTACTGCCATCAGGGGATGTGAAGCAGTGTGAGGGACTGCCATCAGGGGTGTGCAGCAGTGTGAGGTACTGCCATCATTGGATGTGCAGCAGTGTGAGGTACTGCCATCAGGGGGTGTGCAGCAGTGTGATGTACTGCCACCAAGGGTGTGCATCAGTGTGAGGTACTGACACCAGGGGACGTGCAGCAGTGTGAGGTACTGCCACCAGGGTGTGTGCAGCAGTATGAGGTACTGCAATCAGGGATGTGCAGCAGTGTGAGGTACTGCCATCAGGGTGTGTGCAGCAGTGTGAGATACTGCCATCAGGGGATGTGCAGCAGTGTGAGGGACTGCCATCAGGGGTGTGCAGCAGTGTGAGGTACTGCCATCTGGGGCATACAGCAGTGTGAGGTACTGCCATCAGGGGATGTGCAGCAGTGTGAGGGACTGCCATCAGGGTGTGTGCAGCAGTGTGAGGTACTGCCACCAGGGGGTGTGCAGCAGTGTGAGGTACTGCCATCAGGGGGACGTGCAGCAGTGTGAGGTACTGCCATCAGGGGATGTGCAGCAGTGTGAGGTACTGCCATCAGGGGGCGTGCAGCAGTGTGAGGTACTGCCATCAGGGGGTGTGCAGCAGTGTGAGGTACTGCCATCAGGGGATGTGCAGCAGTATGAGGTACTGCCATCAGGGATGTGCAGCGGTGTGAGGTACTGCCACCAGGCGGTGTGCAGCAGTGTGAGGTACTGCCACCAGAGGGTGTGCAGCAGTGTGAGGTACTGCCATCAGGGGGTGTGCAGCAGTGTGAGGTACTGCCATCAAGGGATGTGCAGCAGTATGAGGTACTGCCATCAGGGATGTGCAGCGGTGTGAGGTACTGCCACCAGGCGGTGTGCAGCAGTGTGAGGTACTGCCACCAGGGGGTGTGCAGCAGTGTGAGGTACTGCCATCAGGGGGATGTGGAGCAGTGTGAGGTACTGCCATCAGGGGGTGTGCAGCAGTGTGAGGTACTGCCATAAGGGGATGTGCAGCAGTGTGAGGTACTGTCACCAGGGGATGTGCAGCAGTGTGAGGTACTGCCATCAGGGGCTGTGCAGCAGTGTGAGGTACTGCCACCAGGGGGTGTGCAGCATTGTGAGGTACTGCCATCAGGGGCATACAGCAGTGTGAGGTACTGCTATCAGGGGGCGTGCAGCGGTGTGAGGTACTGCCAGCAGGGGCATACAGCAGTGTGAGGTACTGCATCAGGGGGTGTGCAGCAGTGTGAGGTACGGCCATCAGGAGACGTGCAGCAGTGTGAGGTACTGCCATCAGGGGGCGTGCAGCAGTGTGAGGTACTGCCATCAGGGGATGTGCAGCAGTGTGAGGTACTGCCATCAGGGGGTGTGCAGCAGTCTGAGGTACTGCCACCAGGGGGTGTGCAGCAGTGTGAGGTACTGCCATCGGGGGCATACAGCAGTGTGAGGTACTGCCATCAAGGGGTGTGCAGCAGTATGAGGTACTGCCATCAGGGGGCGTGCAGCAGTGTGAGGTACTTCCATCAGGGGGTGTGCAGCAGTGTGAGGTACTGCTATCAGGGGGCGTGCAGCAGTGTGAGGTACTGCCATCAGGGGCATACAGCAGTGTGAGGTACTGCCATCAGGGGGTGTGCAACAGTGTGAGGTACTACCACCAGGGGATGTGCAGCAGTGTGAGGTACTGCCATCAGGGGATGTGCAGCAGTGTGAGGTACTGCCACCAGGGGATGTGCAGCAGTGTGAGGTACTGCCATCAGGAGACGTGCGGCAGTGTGAGGTACTGCCATCAGGGGATGTGCAGCAGTGTGAGGTACTGCCACCAGGGGATGTGCAGCAGTGTGAGGTACTGCCACCAGGGGTGTGCAGCAGTGTGAGGTACTGACACCAGGGGACGTGCAGCAGTGTGAGGTACTGCCAGCAGGTGTGTGCAGCAGTGTGAGGTACTGCCATCAGGGGATGTGCAGCAGTGTGAGGTACTGCCACCAGGGGATGTGCAGCAGTGTGAGGTACTGCCACCAGGGGATGTGCAGCAGTGTGAGGTACTGCCACCAGGGGACGTGCAGCATTGTCAGGTACTGCCAGCAGGTGTGTGCAGCAGTGTGAGGTACTGCCATCAGGGGATGTGCAGCAGTGTGAGGTACTGCCATCAGGGGGTGTGCAGCAGTGTGAGGTACTGCCAGCAGGGGTGTGCAGCAGTGTGAGGTACTGCCATCAGGGGGTGTGCAGCAGTGTGAGGTACTGCCACCAGGTGGTGTGCAGCAGTGGGACGTTCTGCCATCAGGAGACGTGCAGCAGTGTGAGGTACTGCCACCAGGTGGTGTTCAGCAGTGTGAGCTACTGCCATCAGGGGCATACAGCAGTGTGAGGTACTGCCATCAAGGGACGTGCATCAGTGTGAGGTACTGCCACCAGGGGGTGTGCAGCAGTGTGAGGTACTGCCATCAGGGGATGTGCAGCAGTGTGAGGTACTGACACCAGGGGACGTGCAGCAGTGTGAGGTACTGCCACCAGGGGGTGTGCAGCAGTATGAGGTACTGCCATCAGGGATGTGCAGCAGTGTGAGGTACTGCCATCAGGGGATGTGCAGCAGTGTGAGGTACTGCCATCAGGGGGTGTGCAGCAGTGTGAGGTACTGCCACCAGGTGGTGTGCAGCAGTGTGAGGTACTGCCAGCAGGGGGTCGCAGTTGAGGTATGCAAGGGGGCTGCAGCAGTGTGAGGTACTGCCAGCAGGGGTGTGCAGCAGTGTGAGGTACTGCCATCAGGGGATGTGCAGCAGTGTGAGGTACTGCCATCAGGGGGCGTGCAGCAGTGTGAGGTACTGCCACCAGGGGATGTGCAGCAGTGTGAGGTACTGCCATCAAGGGGTGTGCAGCAGTGTGAGGTACTGCCGGGTGTGCAAGTGGGACGTCTGCCATCAGGAGACGTGCAGCAGTGTGAGGTACTGCCATCAGGGGATGTGCAGCAGTGTGAGGTACTGCCACCAGGGGATGTGCAGCAGTGTGAGGTACTGCCACCAGGGGTGTGCAGCAGTGTGAGGTACTGACACCAGGGGACGTGCAGCAGTGTGAGGTACTGCCAGCAGGTGTGTGCAGCAGTGTGAGGTACTGCCATCAGGGGATGTGCAGCAGTGTGAGGTACTGCCACCAGGGGATGTGCAGCAGTGTGAGGTACTGCCACCAGGGGATGTGCAGCAGTGTGAGGTACTGCCACCAGGGGACGTGCAGCATTGTCAGGTACTGCCAGCAGGTGTGTGCAGCAGTGTGAGGTACTGCCATCAGGGGATGTGCAGCAGTGTGAGGTACTGCCATCAGGGATGTGCAGCGGTGTGAGGTACTGCCACCAGGCGGTGTGCAGCAGTGTGAGGTACTGCCATCAGGGGGTGTGCAGCAGTGTGAGGTACTGCCACCAGGTGGTGTGCAGCAGTGGGACGTTCTGCCATCAGGAGACGTGCAGCAGTGTGAGGTACTGCCACCAGGTGGTGTTCAGCAGTGTGAGCTACTGCCATCAGGGGCATACAGCAGTGTGAGGTACTGCCATCAAGGGACGTGCAGCAGTGTGAGGTACTGCACAGGGGGTGGGCCACCAGGGGGTGTGCAGCAGTATGAGGTACTGCCATCAGGGATGTGCAGCAGTGTGAGGTACTGCCATCAGGGGATGTGCAGCAGTGTGAGGTACTGCCATCAGGGGGTGTGCAGCAGTGTGAGGTACTGCCACCAGGTGGTGTGCAGCAGTGTGAGGTACTGCCAGCAGGGGTGTGCAGCAGTATGAGGTACTGCCATCAGGGGGTGTGCAGCAGTGTGAGGTACTGCCACCAGGTGGTGTGCAGCAGTGTGAGGTACTGCCAGCAGGGGTGTGCAGCAGTATGAGGTACTGCCACCAGGGGGCATGCAGCAGTGTGAGGTACTGCCAGCAGGGGTGTGCAGCAGTGTGAGGTACTGCCATCAGGGGATGTGCAGCAGTGTGAGGTACTGCCATCAGGGGGCGTGCAGCAGTGTGAGGTACTGCCACCAGGGGATGTGCAGCAGTGTGAGGTACTGCCATCAAGGGGTGTGCAGCAGTGTGAGGTACTGCCACCAGGTGGTGTGCAGCAGTGGGACGTTCTGCCATCAGGGGACGTGCAGCAGTGTGAGGTACTGCCACCAGGTGGTGTGCAGCAGTGGGAAGTACTGCCATCAAGGGCTGTGCAGCAATATGAGGTACTGCCGATCTGTCATGGCGTATTGCTGTTAATAATGTACTGGACGCCCAATGCATTATTATTGAACGAGGGTTAAAGAAAACAAAACCACCCCTCCACAAAAAAACACCCCAAAAACCAACGTTGTGTGTTCTCAGTGGGTCACCTTGACAACAGGTGTTTGCCAACCAGCGATGTTCACTCCCGGCGCGTGTTGCTGCTTGGGTGGCCGTGTGTGATGCCCGCCAGACACCTACAGAGTGTGGTGACTAGCTACAGTGTGATGCCCGCCAGACACCTACAGGTGTGACAGCTGCAGCGTAATGCCACCAGACCCTACAGAGTGTGGTGATGCATGGTGATGCCAGTCAGACACCTACAGAGTGGTGACTAACTGCAGTGTGATGCCAGCTAGACACCTACAGAGTGGTGACTAACTGCAGTGTGATGCCAGCCAGACACCTACAGAGTGTGGTGACCAACTGCAGTGTGATGCCAGCTAGACACCTACAGAGTGTGGTAACTAACTGCAGTGTGATGCCAGCTAGACACCTACAGAGTGGTGACTTAGCTGCAGCGTGATGCCAGCCAGACACCTACAGAGTGTGGTGACTAACTGCAGTGTGATGCCAGCCAGACACCTACAGAGTGTGGTAACTAACTGCAGTGTGATGCCAGCCAGACACCTACAGA
>CM059191.1:40997766-41017921 GCA_030323885.1 Branchipolynoe longqiensis
TAAGTGCCAATGAGGCAAAATACTTAATGCTTGACTGAAGAGTCACATAGTCAAGAGGGGCATAACCTCCGGCTCTGGACGGAATCTGGAATGGTGCTTCCTGTTGTATATGTATCTACGTAACAAGGCAGGAATGTGAGCAGGGCTACACTGGCTAGGGTCTCGTGACAACAGGACCCCATGTGATACTTGTGGAAATAAAGTCAGTCATTACACAAGATTCAAGGTGTCCGGGTGCTTGGTGTCAGATATTGGAACGGACAAGACATTGTAGCAGCTACGGTAGCTGGGCTAGAACCACCAAAGGAACTAAACCTGGAAGGAAACTTGGTTGTAAATTGGCAGAGCTGGATAATGGCATATGAAATATTTGTTGGAGCAGCAGGAATAACAAGCAAACCGGAAAAGACACAATGTTTCATGTTTTTGCATGTCGCCGGTGCGGAAGCTCAGAAGGTGTTCCTGAAGCTTCCAATTGAACCTTCGGCCCGGAGAAGATTCTTCCCCTAATAGAGGCATTTCGGGAATACTGTGAAAGTAAGTCAAATAAGACTGTGATGCGGTATCAATTCAACACTTTTAACTAGAAGTTGCAGTCCATGGACACCGATATCAGGGAATTACAACATAAAAGTGTGTTTTGTGAGTACGGAGCTGTTGACAACTCTGTGTTGAGAGACAGGCTGGTTAGTAGTGGTGTAAAGGACAAACAGCTACGGGATAAATTGCTTCAAACCCCAAAATTGACTCTGGACAAATGTTTGGAAATGTGCAGAGTAAGTGAATACAATGCGACGCAATTGGACACGCACCAGGACAACAAAATGGATGCCAGTAACAAGCATGGAAGGCGCCAGTCGTGCCCACCAACACCACCGGTAACACCTTGGCGCCGCACCTAATCAAGCAGCTACAACATCACACATGTGAACTGCACACGCTGTGAACACACACATGGGCGCGCAAACTGTCTAGCCAAGCATAAGGAGTGTGATGGGTGCGGGAAAATGGGCCATTTTGTCAAAGTGTGTAGAGGGAGAAGACGGAGCAACATGCCAATGAAAACCATTGGAATGGACCGAAGTGGCAGCAGAGCGGAATGGGAGCTAGCCGACTCCAAGGAAGAAGAAGAGGATCCGGACCCGTTTGTCAGTGCAATGGATGAAGATGAAGACAGTGATTCGGGCCGGATGGGGGAGTGGGGCAGACAGGAGGGGGAAGTAGGGGTGGGTTTAGCTGCTTCCACAGCTGGATTCTCACGGGGCAGTCTGTACTCTTGGTGTTGTGATTTCCTTTGCAGGCAGAGCACCTGACGGGTGCCTCACATTTAGCGGCAATGCGCCCTGGAATGGCACAGCATGCACAGATGGAGGCTCTGGCTTTGCATTCGTGCTTGTAATGACCGTATTGTTGGCAGGTGGTGCAAAATGTTGGTTTGAGGTGGGGAGTAGCAATTCGTAGGAGTCCGTAGGCTCCACAGTCGAGTCAGGAAGTGGTGTCTATTGGATGGTCAGTGAAGACATTGGCAGAGTAAGTGGCAATGTCTCCCTTCTTTATCCTGTAGGCGCTGTCATGGAATGTCGTCCGATCAGGTCGGCTGGGTTTATCCATGGGTGGAGGCCAGAGATGACGCATCTCGGCTGATCCACGCATCTCTGTAAAAGTTGTTGAGGCTCGGGGCCTGTCGAGGGAAACCTGTGTCTTGGCACCAATGACGAGGTGGTCAGGGTATTTATCCAGGGAGAGAGGGGTAGTGCCATGGGTGCGATCCAATTTGTCGAGTTCCTTCAGCGTGTCCTCTAATTTGACATTGAAGAGGAAGACGGCGAGGAACCTCTTGGGGCGGTGGCTATCACCGTGGTACTCGGTTTCTGGAGGTGTAGCGGGAGTGGGCCTCTTGTGTTTGTTCTTTTGAACTACCTTGGATCAAGAGTCTATGGGGTCTTTGAAGTGGGGGGCTGGTTGGGCTGCGGCGGCTGGGCGTGTGTCATCAGACTAATCATCGCTGGACTTGGGGTCCTTGTCGGTTTCGGTGAATGTGGGCTCATGGAGTGGGGAGAGTGACCTGTTGGTGATGGTGTTGTTGTTCTTGTGCATGGAAAAGGAGGTGATTGTGGTGGTGGGGAGGCTGGATGAAGAGGTGATGTCGACCGGGTGTGGAGTGTGGTTGATGTTCTTCCATGGTGGTGTGGGAGGGCTTTGCGGAATGGGCTTGGCAGAAGAGGGGCTGCGAGGTAGTGCATCTAGGCTGCTGGGTCCACTGGTTTCTGGAGTGACACAGCTGGAGTGGGTGAGGTTAGACTTGGGGGTCCAATGGTGCCTGGCGACAAAGTGGTCCATCGTAGGAGTGGTGGGGAGAATGGTATCTGCATCATCAGGGGAGTTCAGGTTGGTTCGAGGAGGTGAAGTCCTTGTCGTGTGGCAGCATCGGAGTCGCAGGTGAGGAATCAGAAGCGTCAGCAAGGTTAGAGTTACGGTGAGTGGTAGGAGGGGTTGTGGAATTGGAAGGGGTGGGCTCTGGTCAAGGAACGGGTGACTCCTGTGGTGTCAGGCCAAGGAAGAGGCTCATCCCAGACATGGTAGACGATTCCTCTTGTTGGCCGAGAGGGTGACCGGAGGGAAGGGCACTGGTAAGTGAGGAGGGGGAGTGGTGAGAGTTAGAGCAGGGGAGGTAAGTTATGGGAGAAGTGAGGTGTGGGGAGGGAGGTGAGAGGGGGGAGCGGGGAGGGAGCGAAGGGGACATATTTAGAGTGGAGAGTGGGTTAGGAGTGGTGGGGGGGGGGGGATTGTTGGAGAAGTGGAGGTAGTAGGTGTGTGTGGCTGGGGGTATTGGTGCTAAGTGGTGGTGGTGATGGTGGCGATAGTGTTCAGTGGTAGTGATGATGTTCAGTGGTGGTGATGATGGTGTTCAGCAGTGGCCATGGTTGTGTTCAGTGGTGGTGATGATGGTGTTAGTGGTGATGATGATGGTATTCACTGATGGTGATGTTCAGCAGTGGTGGTGGTGGTGTTCAGCATTGGTGGTGCGGGTGTTCAGTGGTGGTGGTGTTCAGTGGTGGTGGTGATGATGGTGATGGTGTTTGGTGGTGGTGATGTTCAGTGGAGGTGATGATCGTGCTTAGTGGCGGTGATGATGGTGATGGTGTTTGGCAGTGGTGTTGATGATGTAAGTGGTGGTGTTGAGTGGTGGTGTTGAGTGGTTGTGTTGAGTGGTGCTGATGATGGTGTTAAGTGGTGGTGTTCAGTGGTGGTGTTCAGTGGTGTTTTTTGTAGTGGTGGTCAAGGTGATGGTGATGTGCTTAGTGGTGGTGAGCTGGGGGTGGCCAAGGCCGGTGCCTGGCTGAGGGGACCTCCTGAGTTAGGGTGGCAGCAGGGGGGCAGCTGGTTGGTGTCTGTCTCGGTGTAGGAGCTGCGATGTGTTCACTCCGGTAGTCAGGGCACGTCTGACATTTCAGGTGTTTCCCCAACCTGCCAATGCGACTGAAAACTCCCCAAAAACAAACTACCATCCTACCCCCTCCCGCTCCCTTTCACACTCAGTGCAGGACCCAGAAACTGTCCCAGAAAGATGTCACTAAGTGGCAGTCGTCTGCTTGGCAGCTGATATTACACCTCTTCCATCTGAATGAACTCTGGAGCTTGACATTTGCCTCAGCTTTTAGAAAGTTTCGCTTCAAACTGCGACATATGTATGACTATGACTATAGTATGAGACAACATATATGCGCATATGCATATATGCATACATATGTACACATGACTATATATACATATATACATATATACATATATACATACATAATACATACACAATACATACACAATACATACACAATACATACTTACATATATACATACACATATACAAACATATATATGTATATATATATATATATATATACATACATCCATATATACCTACATAAATACATAAATACATATATACATATACATACATACATACGTACAGAGAAGTACCCCCCCCCCCCCCCCTCGCTCCTCTCAGCCCCTACCTTCTCCTGTGTCCCCTCCCCATACCCCTACCCCCAACACTGAGTTCTCTCTAGAACCGTTCCCCCTCCATCTCCCCTCCCCCTGCCTGCTCACCTGTCACCGCCCAGAGTCGTAGCCTCACCCCATGGCACTGACCCCCCTGCCCCCCCCCCCCCCTCCCGTCGCTCGGCTCACCAGCACCACCCCTCCTCCCGACCCCGCCTCCCCTCGCTCCGCATTTGTCCTTGGAATACGTCTGAGAATGGATTGAATTTGGTATTTAATGGATCACTAAACTGCACATACTTGCTTCTGAAAGTCAGACTACATATGGGTTAACTTATTAAGTACAAATAGAGGATTATTATGCAAATTGTCATGCAGCCATTCCCATGTCCACTGGCAAGTGGAAGTATGTGAGTGGGCCACAGACCAACATATACCCCCATGGTTGACTGGAGTTGCCCTATTGTTTGGGATTTATGGCTATACCAACACAGCACTGTCATGGGCAGTTCTGGCCTGTAGCCATTTGTTGTAACTCATGAATTATTTCCTAATATTCACTGCTAATTTACTCAATCCGGTCCCAATTAAATGTCCTGGAAATATTCATGAGATTAGATATCATATTTTCCTTTCTAGGCATGTATTCCAATATGGAAACATCCCAAAATTCAGTGTGTCACAGCCCAAACTGTCAAACTGCACATTAATCTTCTACACAATTTGACCTTTGTAATTCAATCGAACATCCAATAACCACCGTAGGCCAAACGAGGTAAGCTCTGCAACCTGCTGAGTGGTGCACGGCTCACAATGGCTAGATCCACAACATTAAAATGGCTTACCCAAAACATTTCCATCCATATCCTCGGTGCGAATGAATAGAAAATCATGCAGGCCTCCGTTAGGGACGATGGAGGCCGGTGTCCTATTTTCAGCGCCCGGTCATTGTCAGCGGCATGTCGTGGCTTCTGCGCATGCGCGGATTTTAAGACATATGCAAAACACCCATGCCCTCACCGGCTACAAGCTCAGCCACGGTACTCGGCAGTGTTAGGGACCGATTAGGCCGAAATCTATTGAATGCGATCATATTTAACAGAATTACATACTCAAATAATGAAATTTAATTAAATTAACCTTAAATTACAAGCGATATTAACATAGCAGCTAGATCAGCGTCGAATCGCCGAGTGTAAACAAAACAAATAGCAGTGCTCACCGCAACGTGCGAAAATCCGCGCATGCGCAGAAGCCACGACAGGCCGCTGACAATGACCGGGCGCTGAAAATACGACACTGGTCATCCCAGTCAGTCCTATCAACCCGCGCTGGAAGAGACTCCGGCCAGAATCACGGTGGTCAGGATGTACAGAGAAGGAAATACGTAGATATAGTAATAACCATAATAATAATGAAATTTCCTTCCATGCCTTTATACTCGCATAATCCTTATACATCACATATATAAATAGGGCAAAGGTGCTAATATTGGACCAGTCCATATAATGGACCACCCGCCGATTTCCGGTCGTGTTGCATTCATTAGTTGCCAACTCGCAGACTGGTTTCTACTCTGGGTACTGCTGAATCACCAAATTGTCCTAACAATATTGTAATAACATATAACTTCATGTGTGGTCTTCACCAACTCCCCCCTCATCCTGTGCTAACGTTGGTCACTCACACCCTGTCATAATTAGTAACCATGGTAACCCCGCCCACCCCAGTTGGCAAGTCATAATCTGGGGTCGGTTGTAACCAGGGAAACAGCTGAGACTGAGTCGTTAACAATATGTGGCCTTTCACTGCAGGTGCTTTGCCACCTTCCCTAACACACGTTTTCTCCAGTAAAATGTCATCGGTCCTGAAGCTGGTGACGACGGGTGTGATATCGAACCCCCAACATAACCCTGCAGGCCATGCGATGGCCATTTACTGCGAAACTACAGTATATTTCAGTGAATATTCAATATGAAGAGTTCACGCGCAAATCCCTATAAACGCCAATCCAAAAATGTAGTTTAAATGAAAGATTTTTACCTGAAAATAACTGTAATTCTCACTAATTCCACTGGTCTCATGATCACGTGAATAAGGAGCTATGAAGAAAAAAGTAGGAATTTAAGCAGATAACATATTTGAAGGTTTGATTATAATGTTGAGCTCAATTTTTGGATTGGCATTTACGAGAATTTGCGCCTGAACTCTTCATTTGTGGACAAATTAAGCTCATTTCTTTAGGGCCCAATTCTAGGTCACAAAAGCCGCAAAGCACAATACCTTGTTTTCTGATACAACGTCATCATCATCATGATTATCAAGTCCTTCACTGCACGGGTGGTTGGGGGACCAGTCATGACTTTGAAACCGGTTATTCCCAATTTTCCGCTGTTCTCCACTGCTCTCTGGGACTTGCCGAACTCCATGCCTGTTCATTCCCACCTCTTCCTTTGTCCTGCAAGGTCGAGAAAATTACCAGAATTAAATTTCCGCCGCTCAGCTTTCAGCGAGAGGAAGAAGAGTCAATTGGTAGGGTTGGGATTCTCAGTGTCCTCTTGATCCTGCGTAATTGAGCAACACAAGACTGACACATGTTTATATTGGCATTCATTATATATTTTAACGTTAGGCAAAGAGCCTATAACACTAAGACCACTCACTCCCTATCTCTCCCATGATAATGTAAATTTTGCAGTGCCATCTTGTGGTGGATTTGATCAGCCCGGCTGCTGGCTGGTGTTTCAGATGTAAACACACAGGCCTACAAGGCCAGAGGGTCAGTTTAAAATTTTAAAAAGAGAGATTGCCTGTCATTTGGATTTGGCCGATGTTGCGCCTACTGCCTGGTCCCCACCTTGCCCTCCCTCATTCCCCCGCTCTCTCCTCCTCCTTCTCCCCAACGTCTGCTCTCTCCCACCCTCCCTCCTCCCGGCTTCACAGCCCTTCCCCCACCCTCCGCTTCCCTCACTCCCCTTCCATCCCCCTCCCATTCCAACCCTTCCCTTTCCCTATCTCCCTCCTCATCCACCTTAACCAGCGCTCTCACATGACATCTCCCCTCTCTCTCCCCCTCCCTCCGCCACACTCCCTCTCCCATCTCCATCTCCCCCCTCCCTCATGGGATGCTCTCACACCACACCTCCCTCTCCCTCTCCCTTCCTCCCTCTTTGAATACACCACCCTCTCTGCCTCCTCCTACCCCACACTCCCTCTTCCTCCCGCATAGTCCCTCCATACCCACCTCAGTTGGCACTCTCACACCACACCTCACGGCCCCCTCCCCCTCCCTGATTAATCAGGGTGGGTGGGGGAGGGAGCTCCCCACTGGTTGCTTGGTGCTTCCCCTATAGAACACCCACCACCACCGCTACCCCCAGCATGCCCCTCCACCTCTCCACCTCTCCACCCCACCCACCCCCTGCCACCATACACACATTCTGCTATGGTGAGTGTGTAGAGTGTGTGTGGGGAAGGTGTGTAGAGTGTGTGTGGGGAAGGTGTAGGTGGTTTGTCGTAGAGTTGTAGGGGTCTTGCAGAGCAGCATCTCACAAACTTTAGCATCCCTAAACATCCACCACACACCTACACCCTCACCACAGCCCTAAACCTCCACCACACACACCTAAGCCCCCCCACCATATGCCTATACCCTTACCACATCCCTCAACCCCACTACACACCTACACCTCAACCACACACACCTACAACCCCACCACACACACCACACACTTACACCCCCAGCATACACACCCACCACAAACCTACACCACCAACACACAGATACCTAAACCCCCACCACACCCCTAACCCCCACCACATCCCTAAACCGCCACCACACACTTACCAAGCGACAGCAGGGTTTCTTCTGACACTCCGGACACATCCACTCGAGTACCAAGGACTGCATTCAGAGATTCAAGGCCAGTTTGCAGACCACCTCTCCATATACACTGATGGTTCGAAAGACCAAAGCCGGGTAGCTGCTGCGGCAGTCTGCCAACGCGAAAAATTTGGTGTATGTTTGCCCGATCAGAGCTCGATTTTCACTGCACTCCTTCTCGCGTTGGAGTGTATCGAGGTATCCAACCACACTAACTATGTTATATACAGTGATTCGTTCTCTTGCCTCCTGGCTGTTGCTGGACTGAAAACGAATCGCCTTATTCTAGCAACGGTCATTTCTAAAATGAACCAACTGACAACGGATGGATATGACATCCACCTGTGCTGGGTGCCTGGCCATGCCGGCATACAAGGAAACGAACGAGCTGATCGGGCTACGAAGAAGGCCCTGAACTGTGATCTTGAACCGTGTTTGATCCCTCACTCTGATCTGAAACCACTAATAGCCACCCACATAAAATCCAAATGGCAACATGAGTGGGATGAAAACATTAATAAACTTAAAGAAATTGAACCATCTGTGGGAAAGCCACCACAGACTCATGCGGGAGGTCGGCGGGACCAAGTGGTCCTTAGCCGCTGCCATATTGGCCACTCGTGGCTTACACATGCTTTTCTGCTCAAGGGGGAACCTCCCCCTGAATGTATTGGGTGTCAGTCGCCGTTGACACTCAAACACATTTTACGATGTGGCATTGATTTTGTTGCCCTGTGCCAACAGTTCTACACTGCAGACAGTATGCATGACCTATTTACTAAGGTAAAACAGGAAAACATTTTAGCCTTTTTGAGGGCAGCTGGACTGTACCACCTCATATAGTTTACTAAATAGATTCTATCAATTATTAATAAAACTTTTCTTTTTCTATGGGAATTTGTTTCCCTTGACCACAAATATATGATTGTGAGCTTTCTAATTTAATGAGTGTCTATTGGCACATAATTGATTGTCTGCTTTTACATGTAAAAGCGATGGTTTGAACAAAAACAAACATTTCTCGCCGTGAATATGGCTTATGCTGCCGACACGGCGTAAAGCAACCACCAATCAATCAATCAATCAATCAATCAATCAATCAATCAATCAATCAATCATGGAGGACACCTATCAGCCAGTCACATTCCACCACCTGTCACGTTCATACGGCACGCAACCAAGCAGTAGATAGTTAACACTCGCTCACACTGCAAGACATAGTAGATAGAGTGATCCAGCTAGTTTGCCACCAGCCACTACCAAACCAACCAGCTAGTTTGCCACCAGCCACTACCAAACCAGCCAGCCAGTTTTCCACCAGCCACTACCCAACCCACCCGTTAGTTTGCCACCAGTCACTACCCAACCAACCAACCAGTTTGCCACCAGCCAATATACACCCACCCAGCCAGGTTAGTACCAGGCAGTAACCAGTCAGCAAGACAGTCAATGTCAGACTCTCATCATAATTAATATATTTGAATCATTTGCTACGTCACACTTTTTGAAGTATTTGAATCATTTAGTAAAGTCTAGGGTTTGAAATACTTCGAAACATGTACTGCTTGTCAATATTTGCAGTATCTGTTTTAATTTAGCATACCCCAATATTTTAGGTATCTGACGGATCTTATATCTCATAACACTTCAGTGAATATATTTGGGACAGTTATAACAATACAAAATTGCCGGTCTTTTGAAACTGCTGGTAATCTCCAGAAGTTAGCAACTTCCAGCATTTGCAATATTTGAGTGCCATTTATATGATTGCTTGGTTGTTGGTATTTTACATCCTGGCTACATCGAAGGTCATATCAGGATGCGCAACACCTTGTGACACTGTACACTCATGTCAACGTTATAGTGCTGCCCCACTTGGAGATTCATGCCACCAACATCATGACTCAGTCACATTATCCTGACACTGAGCCAACCAGTCCTTGCCATATCCTAATAATGCCGACCCCATGGCTAGGAAGCGACAAGTAATCATTATTTTAAGTCACTGCTTTCACTCAACCCGGTTCGAATCAGTGGGCGTCGAATCCCACGATCTAAACCAAAACGGAAGATGGATGCTCAACTCACTCGGCCATCCTGCCTGGTACTTTCAACTACATTCAACTACCTTCAACTATGTTCAACTACGTTCAACTATTTTCAACTACGTTAACCTCCACTACATTCAACTATGTCCACTAACGTGTATGTGACTGGGCCTTTAAAGTTGGTCCCATGGTCGGTCGATTTAGAGAGGTTTTACTGTTGAAGGGAACCCTCGTCATGTCCCAAAACAGGTAACAGGGGGAGGGACAATGGGGTAACAGGGGGAGGGGCACCGGGGGGTAACACAGGGGGACGGGGGTAACTGGGGGGGGGGGGGGGGCGGGGACAAAGAGGATAACAGGGTCCACGTTATGGTGCCTGCATATTGCATGACTGTGTTAAACTGGAAGGTCTCGTTAACTTAAGGGAGAAAGAAGCGCAGATGCCATTGTGACAGCACGGGGTCTTCGTAGAGCGGTGGCGCCATCTGGTGTTTTGCCATAACATTAATAACATATCCGCAGCGTTCGACACCGTGACAGCCGTTAGATACATACTGTGTTCCTTTTAGCATGTGTAACAAACAGATCACAAACACGGAACACACAGACAATATGCAATGCATGCTGATGAATGAACCATTTAAATATTAAATTGTGGTCAGCTAGTTCGCAATAGATCGCTGTATTACTTAAAATAGGACACGTGACCAACTGCAACGGTTCCAACATGTGCTATTATTTATTTATTTGTTTCTTGACCATTCGTTGAAAATCTAAATCAGACGATAACAATGTAGGCCCTAGGCCTATGCATCAACATCATCCTTTTCCTGCTGTTAACTAAATATATTGGGTTGATCACCATAATCAACATTACTCTACCTTGAAGTAAGTTTTATTTGAAATGACTAACTTATGCCTCGGTCACAAATAAGTTACGGGTTCCATTTTTTTAAAGTTGGAGTTATCTTAACTTTGAAAAATCGCAAGGCCACATGCCACAGGCCGCAGGCCACAGACCGCAATCCTGTCAATCCAGACTCCACAACACCGTATGATCACCTTTGTTGACACCAATATAAAGGTTGTAAAATGAATATCAGAATGGTCCAAACTCCATGTAAGTGGGATAAATATTAAGAAAGTTATGACTTTTTTTGTATATTAAATACGTGTATTAATTCAACACAAACCCTACGATTTGTGAAGAGATAAACCACAGACCGCAACGACGTAACCTATGCATATACTGCAAGACACACCGCAGACCGCCGTACCGGACAACATCCGCATCATTTTTTACCTAAGCATTAGGAGAGATCTGAAATGTATGGATGCGGCATTATTATAATTGAACCAATGCAAGACAAGTACAGTCTATAAAGTGGCATTTATTCTTACTAGTTACATCTTACAGTTAAGTCATGAGATCTTTGATTGATTAAGAGTTTGAGGATTCCAGGCACGTAACCTCTGAACATAACCTCTAGTTGGGCTGGGTGGGATGGTAAATCCAAGGTAGAGAAACACGTCCTATCAATCGAAATGCTCTGGTCGAAGTGTCTGGAATGAAACTGTGTCATAGCTCGTTACAGAGAATTACAGCAGATAGCGCCACAGTCGTAGAGCATTTATTAGTTTAAAAAGGACAGTATAGGTGGCGCCAGTAGTCTCGTCCAAGTATTGTATGTACTTTTTCGAGGGTTCAATTAACGATGTTGAAATCAACATGGACAATTGAACCAGTGCAAGACAAGTACAGTCTATAGAGTGGCATTTATTCTTTCTAGGTACATGTTACAGTTAAGTCATGAGATCTTTGATTGATTAAGAGTTTGAGGATTGCAGGCACGTAACCAAAAATATAGCGCAAGTGCTTGGGAGCCGATGAGACTTGAGTTTGGTATGTTGAACACAGCAACAGAGGTCCAGTGACCAGGGGCCATATGCAGGAGTCGGTGATAGCGAGCCAAAACGGTGTTTGGGGGGTATCACCGTTTAGCTGCGAACAAGTGGCATGCAAGGGTCAGTGTTAGGCATATCACCATAAGCTTAAACGGGGTTACGCTAAACGTGATCGAGAGGTGGTTTAAGATTGGTGTTAGGTATCGATGATGCCCAAATCTAGTCAATGCTGTCATATTTAACAGAATTACATAGGCAATACGTGAAATTTGATCAAATTAACCCTAAATTCGAAGCAATATTAATGCTGCCCTCGCAACGGCGGCGATATTAATATTTTCGAACCGACGAATACAAGCAACCGCCGCCGCATCGACGTCGCTTTCCATACTGGCGGCGGCGGCGGTTGCTTGCATTCGTCGGTTCGAAAATATTAATATCGCCGCCGTTGCGTGGGCAGCATTAATATTGCTTCGAATTTAGGGTTAATTTCATCAAATTTCACTTATTGCATATCTAATTCTGTTAAATATGACAGCATTGAATAGATTTGGGCCTAATGCACTCGCTATACCTGCGACGTCGATGCGGCGGCGGCGATTTGTTTACTTTACGTTCGTCGATTCGAAAATATAACTATTAATATCGCCGCCAATGCGGCGGTAGCCTTAAGGAGGGTTCGAATTTAGGGTTAAATTGATAAAATTTCACTTATTGCGTATGTAATTCTGTTAAATATGATCGCATTCAATAGATTTGAGCCTAATATATGTCTACAAACGCAGAGGGATTTCCCAAATCTATAAATAACTTCACATTTAGCTATAATGAAAGTGTTACATGCTCCTGCATACGACTTGACACAGGTCCCGACTTCGGTGATAGCTAACCGGTAACAGGCTCTAACACCAAACCCCGCTAACACTGACTCCTGCATATGGCCCCTGTTGTCTCATATCCCGCATCGATTACCCCTGCTAGGCAGACGCTTGTGCACCACTTTAACGCAGGTGTGGAGCGTTATAGCACCGGGTGCTGGGTGGCCCGCCATGGACAGGGCTAGTCGTATGATTGTAATTAATCCATGAGCAGGTGACGGGTAGCCACATGAGTCAAGAAGGCCGGCCATTGTGTTGAAGTGCCATTTAAAATAAAAGTAACTTTGAACTAATGTAAAGATCTAATATATTTATCTCATACAAAATTCAGAAATTCAAAACCATCGGACTATGCAACTTTAAATCAATGATCGGTTAATCCAAGTATAGCAATACCTCAGGGAGCTTGACGCCCCTGCCCTGTAGAGTTGCAAACCTCTACCTTGTGGTACAGGTTCTTGACAGAACCGAAGGCTAAGGGAGCAAACCCTAAACAGAAAACCATGTCACTGTGGCAGCATTAATGGCGGTTGATGTATGAAACTCCCAACATCTCCCGACCAGCACTGCAGGGAGAAATAGTTTTGCGCCTATCTTGGCATGTTCTTGCCGGTGTGAAACCTTTACTTGCTCCCCAAGAGTGTGCCGCTGGTAACTTGCAAAAGCCAGCAGCACTTCAACACTTTTGCAGGCAGCTTTCCTGAAATGTACAACCGCACAAAGGAGAGCGGCAGTCAGGTAATGAAAGCAGTCTTTGTCGCATCTCGACACTCAGCATGATGATGATGATGATGAATCACTGTATGTTTTTAAAAAAAGAAGTCATAATGCCGAGTATGATATAAAATATTGAACGCAATTGAATTGAATATGGACTGTGTAATTGATTATGTGAATATAAATAATGCATAAATCACTTTTAATGTCTTGTGGAAAGCACGCTACCAGCTGATTAGTCACTGTGGCCACACAGCAGCTTAGCCCGTTGGTGGCGCCACCTCCGGATGTTTGCGACATTTCTCACTCCTGTGCACATGACCCATTCACCGCATATGTTATATTATGTAAAACCTCGCTAAAGCGACGGACCATGAGACATACTTTAAATGGTCCATTTTGGGAGGTGGTCGGTTTAAGGAGTTTTTGTTATCGTTACAATGTGGTGTTTTCTGTGGTGGAGTGGTTAGAGTGTCTGACTTGCTTCTAGGTCGGAGTCCTAATTTGAAGTTTGGTGGTTCGATTCCATGCCCCCCACCTCTCCCAATTTGGATTTCCACCGTTTTGTATAATTTACAGCGTCATCAAAGGCCAGTTACTGTCATACCATGTCTATGTGGTGTGGAGGTTAAAAATCCCTTGGGTCGGTAAAAGTGTAGGCTCGGGCTTTCTATCGACAAACTGTCTAAAGCTGCGAACACACTGGACGCGTGCGTCGCGCGTGCCTCAAGTACAAGCGTGCGTCATGCGGTTCTCACGCGTAAATAGCGAACACACTGGACGCGTCTGCCACTTGTCTAAAGGCCGGTACACACCTCCCGTATAAAACCCCCATTCCCCCCTCTTCCATTCCCCCTCTTCCATTCCCCCTCTTCCATTCCCCCATTCCCCCTCTTCCATTCCCCCATTCCCCCTCTTGCACTCCCCCGCACTCCCCCCTCTTGCACTCCCCCGCACTCCCCCCTCTTGCACTCCCCGCACTCCCCCCTCTTGCACTCCCTTGCACTCCCCCCTCGCTCTCCCCCCTCGCATTCTCCCCTCTCGCATTCTCCCCTCTCGCATTCTCCCCTCTCGCATTCTCCCCTCTCGCATTCTCCCCTCTCGCTTCTCCCCTCTCGCATTCTCCCCTCTCGCATTCTCCCCTCCGCATTCTCCCCGCATTCTCCCCTCTCGCATTCTCCCCTCTCGCATTCTCCCCTCTCGCATTCTCCCCTCTCGCATTCTCCCCTCTCGCATTCTCCCCTCTCGCATTCCCCCCTCTCGCATTCTCCCCTCTCGCATTCTCCCCTCTCGCATGCTTCCCCTCTTCGCATTCCCCCCTCTCGCATTCTCCCTCTCGCATTCCCTCCCCTCTCGCATTTCTCCCCTCTCGCATTCTTCTCCCCTCTCGCATTCTCCCTCTCCCATTCTCCCCTCTCGCATTCTCCCCTCTCGCATTCTCCCCTCTCGCATTCTCCCTCTCTCTGCATTCTCCCCTCTCGCATTCTCCCCTCTCGCATTCCCCCCTCTCGCATTCCCCCCTCTCGCATTCCCCCCTCTCGCATTCCCCCCTCTCGCATTCCCCCCTCTCGCATTCCCCCCTCTCGCATTCCCCCCTCTTGCATTCCCCCTCTTGCATTCCCCCCTCTTCCATTCTCCCTCTTGCATTCCCCCTCTTCCATTCCCCATCTTCCGTCCCCCCTCTTTCGTCCCCCCTCTTCCATTCCCCATTCTCCATCTTCCGTTCCCCTCTTGCATTCCCCATCTTGCATTCCCCATCTTCCATTCCCCCATCTTCCGTTCCCCCCTCTTGCTTTCCCCCTCTTCATTCCCCCTCTTGCATTCCCCCTTTCATTCCCCCTTCTTGCATTCCCCTCCTCTTGCATTCCACCTCTTTCATTCCCCAAGAGGGGGATGGAAGAGGGGGAATGGAAGAGGGGGAATGGAAGAGGGGGAATGAAAGAGGGGGAATGAAAGAGGGGGAATGAAAGAAGGGGAATGAAAGAGGGGGAATGAAAGAGGGGGAATGAAAGAGGGGGAATGGGAGAGGAGGGAATGGAAGAGGAGGGAATGGAAGAGGAGGGAATGGAAGAGGGGAATGGAAGAGGGGGAATGAAAAAGGGGGAATGAAAGAGGGGGAATGAAAGAGGGGGAATGAAAGAGGGGGAATGAAAGAGGGGGAATGAAAGAGGGGGAATGAAAGAGGGGGAATGAAAGAGGGGAATGAAAGAGGGGGAATGAAAGAGGGGGAATGAAAGAGGGGGAATGAAAGAGGGGAATGGAAGAGGGGGAATGAAAGAGGGGGAATGGAAGAGGGGGAATGAAGGAGAGGAGGAATGGAGAGAGGGGGATGAAGAGGGGGAATTAAAGAGGGGGAATGAAAGAGGGGGAATGAAAGAGGGGGAATGAAAGAGGGGGAATGGAAGAGGGGGCATGGGGAGAGGAGGGAAGGAAGAGGAGGAAAGAAGAGGAATGGAAGAGGGGGAATGGGAAGAGGAGGGGAATGGAAGAGGAGGGAATGGAAGGGAATGGAAGAGGAGGGAACACTGTGTGGTCGGACAAAGTCGGGCAACATCAGGCAAAGTCCGGCAAAGTCGGGCAAAGTCAGGCAAAGTCGGGCAAAGTCGGGCAAAGTCGGGCAAAGTCAGGCAAAGTCAGGCAAAGTCGGGCAAAGTCGGGCAAATTCGTTCAAAAGCCAAGCGTCACGACGCGTCAAGCGTAAAAAGTCACTACAAAAGCGATGCGTGACGCACGCGCGACGCACGCGCGCAAAAAACGCACGCGCCAGTGTGTTTGGGTTCTCTTTATTACATACATTTTGATTTTTTACGCACGTGCGACGCTTGACGCACGCGCGAGATACGCGTCCAGTGTGTTCGCAGCTTAATGGTGAAAACAAGTCTATTGTGACTTATCCATGATAGGCAGTATCCATTTTCAAGAAGAAAAATGTCTATGGGGTATCACTTGGTACCAAAATAAATCGATCGATCTAGCGGAGTCGTCAATCTCTGGAGGTGGTCGGTTAGAGAGGTTTTACTGTATGTTTATATATTTGGATATATCGGGCATACTGAAGAGTCTACATATGCGAGGGATTTCCGACTTTGTTGAAACTGACTTGGTACTGAAATATCACGATGAATAACGCCCTATAAAGCCACATGCTTCACTGGACCAGTGCAGGTGCTCGCCTAGGTAATTCTGCTCTCTTCTCCTGCAGCTGAGTACATGTCGGTGAGTCATTGATTAGTTCCCGCCTGAACCACCAGGTGGCAGCCCGTCAGTTTCAGTAGTCCAAGTTTGTAGTAGTTGGCAACGTCACACCGGCCCGGTCGCTGTGTTTGTTTGTTGTTGTTTTATGTCCTAGCAACATCTAAGTCATATCAGGATGGGTACCGACATGTGACAGTGCACACTCATGGTGAGTTTATAGTTCTGCCCCACGGGGAGACCAGGCTGCCAGCACCATGAACTGATATCCCACTCAGTCACATCATCCTGACACTGAGCCAAACAGTCCTTGCCCTATCCTAATAATGCCGAGCGCCTGGCTAGAAAGCGACAAGTATCAATTTTTGGTTTGACTCGACCAGGGTTTGAACCCACGACCCGACGGTCTCGGTCGCTGTGTGCTGAGACGCCAGGCAGTCATAATTACTACCAGAGTCCACCCAGTAGTCCGCGTTCTACATCTAGCAGCCACCTGGAGGAAATCGCAGAAACCAATGTTCCAGTACTTGATAATTATTACATTTTTAAAAGCCAGAAAAATCCAGCATTATATAATAAAGTTGACGAAATCTAGTTTCATATTTGATATGTGACTTTGTGGGCGTTTTACGTGTTCATGACATTGGAGGTCATGTCAGAATGGGTACCGATTTGGAACGGATGACACTCATGGTGACTATATAGTGTTGCCTAACTGGACACCATGGCCCGAGATCCCATGCTGACAAATTCTCCTGATGTTGAGCGAACCAGTATTTGCCCTATACTAGAAATGCTGAGCGCCATGCTGGCTAGCGGAGAGTATCAATCCTGGTAGTTATTGGTTTGAGACAGCCGGGGTTAGATCCCACAACATTCTGGATGGGAAGCAGTCGCCCTTACCGATTCGACCACCTAGTCTGCTACATATTCTGCAAAATGAGGGGAGCATCCATTTCACGTTTTGGGTTTGAACACTGGTTGTGTCAAACCAATGACTTAAAAATTGATACTTGTCACTTCCTAGCCAGGCGCTAAATCATTATTAGGATAGGGCAAGGATTGGTGGGCTAAGTGTCAGGAAGATGTGACTGAGTGGGATATTGGAAGCCTGCTCTCCCACTGGGGCAGCACTATTAAGTTGCCATGAGCATCCATTGTCACAAGTCGTTACCTGGCCTGATATGACCTCAGATGTTGCCAGGATATCATCATCATCATGCTGTTATTTGCAATGCAACAAAGACTACTTTCATTACTTAACCGCCACTCTCCATTTAGCTCTCTGCTGTGAGAGCGATGCCCGTGAGTCGGTATTAATGTCTCTCAGCTTCAGGTTTTTCTTGATAGTATCCTTGAACTGGAGACGAGGGCGTCCTCTCTTTCTTTGACCAGAAGACATAAAACTCCAACAACATACCAACAGAGTACCAAATATAGAATGGTGTACTCCCCGAGCTTAATAAATGCATGCATGTGTAGTGACTTCCTCTCAACACACATGACACCTGCATGTATATATAATGTAATATCGACCAGACGGGGTGGCCGAATGAGTTAGAGCGTCCGTCTCCCGTGCTGGTAGATCGTGGGGTCGTGGGTTCGAGTCCCGGTCGAGTCAAACCATTGACTTTAAAAGTGATACTTGTCGCTTCCTAGCCAGGCGCTCAGCATTATTAGGATAGGGCAAGGACTGGTGTGCTCAGTGTCAGGATAATGTGACTGAGTGGGATACCAGGTCATGGTGCCGGCGGTCTGGTTTCCCAGTGGGACAGCACTATAAAGTTGCCATGAGTGTGCACTGTCACAAGTCGGTACCCGTCCTGATATGACCTTAGATGTTGCTAGGACATAAAACAACAACAAACAAACAAAAATAATGTAATATAGATTCATATATAAAGTAAATGCAGTTGGTGTAAGTGCTCAGTCATTTTTCTCTTACTTATTCCGCTTTCGATTATTTAGCATGCTTCATGACAAATCATTATCGCGAATGGGAAGGGTGGAACAGTAACTGTGCACAAACGCTTAAGCCAAGTTATTGTCGATAACATTTGTATGGCTTTGCACTGAGTCTGCATATTTACCTAGTGTGTGATTCCATTTGATTGATGAACTTCAGTGTAGTCTATTTTCTTTCTTGCCTCATTGGGAACGATTCGGGACTCAATTCACACAGCCCTGTGAATTCTGTTATTGACTGACTGGCCGCTCAACTCCGCTCACCCCGCCGACACCCCTACCCACCCACATACACCACCTAGCCATCTAGACCCCCCCTGACTTGGTAAAGCTCTTGTCACATATACGGTAGTGAACGTACTTGAACGTAGTTGAACGTAGGATAGATTAGCCTGGGTCAAATGTGGTGTAAGTACATTAAACTATGGTGAAAAATGTTAAGGTATTGCAGGTGTTGGTATGAATAAATACCCTACCGCACGGATGCCAGTATGTTCAACTACTTTCAACATACATTAGCCTCCAATATGGTCAACGATGTTCAACTACGTCCAAGTACGCTAAAGTATGCTAAAGTATGCTAGAGTAGGCTAGGAGGACATTAAGAGTACATAGACTTTGCCACGGTAGGTTAGCCTCTAATGTAGCACTCTTTCAAACATGTCCAAAGATTAAATCGGAACTCCCAGCCCATCCTCGTTGTTACCAAGTTAGCATGATGAGAACTATGAATACTGGTACGTTCAACTGCGTTCAACTACGTTCAACTACGTTCAACTACGTTTAACTACATTTAACTATGTTAGGCTCCACTACGTTCAACTACATTCACTGATGGCCCTGTCACACTACGACGTGACTACGTCAGCGTAACCACACCGTGAAAATAATGATATCACGTCGAAATTATCGGCGTAATATGCAAATTGTGGACGTGAATGCCGCGTAGTTGACGTGACCGTAACGTGACCGTAACGTGACCATAACGTGACCGTAATGTGACCGTAACGTGACCATAACGTGACCGTAACGTGACCGTAACGTGACCGTAACGTGACCGTAACGTGACCGTAACGTGACCGTAATGTGACCGTAACGTGACCGTAACCGTGACAGTAACGTGACCGTGACGTGACCGTAACGTGACCGTAACGTGACCGTGACGTGACCGTAACGTGCAAAACGCGGCCCACACGTTGCTCCCACCCGGGCCGTCGGTCTGATGTGACATAACGTGACTCTAACGTCATTTACGCTGCTATAACGATCGCGGAACGTCTACCTAACGTCATTGTCACGTCATCCCGACGTGACGGCGTCACGTCGAGATACGTCGAAAGTTTTGAACAGGTTCAAAACCTCGACGCGCGCCGACGTAACACGACGTAACATGACGTAGCTCGACGTCACTCTAACGTCATTATGACGTCATCATAACGTAACCCAACGTACGGCAACGTAATGACGAAAAATGATCACGTTAGGCTCACGTTGGCTCGTTACGTCGTAGTGTGACGGGGTTATAACGTGTATGTGACCGGGACTTCAGGGTACACATTTATCTAGTG